>JABFOV010000098.1:0-56047 GCA_022817685.1 Aradophagus sp. ZL-2020 | reverse complement strand
AGCTTGCCCCGGAGCTGCCGGGCTTCCCGGCCGAAGAAGCAGTTCATATGCAAGTTCTGCCACCGGCAGTTCACCAAGAGCTACAACCTGTTGATCCACGAGCGGACGCACACCGACGAACGGCCGTACTCCTGCGACATTTGCGGCAAGGCCTTCCGACGGCAGGACCACTTGCGGGACCACAGGTAAGCCGGCAACGGCTCGTTGACAGCCGCGAGATCGGGGCAGGTTTTTGCTTTTCGGTTTTCTCGTTTCCCGAAAACGTTTCGACGTCGCGCTGAAGGATCAAAGCGGCGCTCGAGGTCACTTCTAATGTCACGCTTCGTGTTTGTCCCACGGTCGGAGCATCTGAAGCGATTTATTGTCGCCAATCAACGGCGACTTTTCGCGACGTTAACAAGAAACATTACGTTAATTACACTGACAGTAGATCGTTAAGTCCCAGGGACTGTAATGAGCAATGATTAATTGTCGCTTGTCTTGTGGCGTTTCAGATACATTCACAGTAAAGAGAAGCCGTTCAAATGCGTGGAATGCGGCAAAGGGTTCTGCCAAAGCCGGACGCTCGCGGTCCACAAGATTCTTCACATGGAGGAGTCGCCGCACAAATGTCCGGTCTGCTCGAGGAGCTTCAACCAGCGCAGCAACCTGAAAACGCATCTGCTCACGCACACGGATATCAAACCGTATCACTGCGGCTCCTGCGGCAAGGTGTTCCGGCGCAACTGCGATCTCAGGCGACACTCGTTGACCCATAATCTTGGTTTGGCGACCGCGCCCCCCTCGCCCGGCTTGACCCCCGTTTCTGGGCCCAGTGCCGCGGTCCTTCAAGAGACTTCTTAGCTCGCGATGACAGTGTTGTCTACGCAGCAAAGGATTTCAGCGAATGTTCCGGTGAAGGAACCTCGTCGACGCTACGCGGAAGGTTACAATCGTTCGTGGAAAAGATTTGTACAGTTTCTCGGATTTGATTTGCTACTGTGCAATTTGATATCAAAAATATATCTTACGAATTATTTATTCATAATAAAAAGAGAGGTCCATTTGATGTCGCGGGAATTTTTTGTAGTCGAAGAGTATTTATTTGCCTTGGATAGAATTTAGTTACTCAGGGTGGCCAACATCTGGATAACCGGGAAAAGTCGGGAAAATTTTTTGATTCCGGAAAAGTCTGGGAAGACGAAGAATGATATGACAAAATTATGTATAATAATAGTTTTAAAAAAATGTATTTAATGAAATCCATTTTCATCTGTATTTTTGTCATTGACGTTGAAAACTTTTTTATGGCTGTTTAAGTTTCCCGAGTGATGTTACTTATTTGAGTAATTTAAAAACCGCCCAAAAATCGTTGACCTTGGTTTGTCGAGTTTGCCATCGCGAATCCTGAAAAATACACACAAGTCAGGAAAAAGTGAAAAACAAGATTTTCTAGAAAATTTGGTCAAGTGAATTAATTTTTTAATTCGTTTGACCATCGTGTGTATGATTTGAATTTTTTCTTTTTTTTTTTGAATTTGGAATTTATAAATTATTTTTGTAAGATTCTATTTGCTTTAGGCAGATGTTATTTGATCATAGAACAAAATCCATTTATTGCAATTTTTACAATCATTCATACATTTCAAGAGTTAGTCAATTTTATTTTCAGTTATTAGAACTTATTTAAGCAAATACCATTTCGACTTTTGTTTGTCTAAATGTATGAGAAAATGTACTGAATACTTTTCTGCGTGTCTTCGTTGCCGCGCGCGGCTTGCGTCGCTTCGACCGTCCGTAATTAGCGAGTAAATTAGTAAGTTAGTTGAGCAGCTAGGCGCGAAAGCAAATGTTCGAACCGGGCGTCAGTTGATCCGGCACGAACGGCGCCAAGGGACGGGAACGGGGCGACACTTGATCTGTTTTATGTCAAATTATACGTGTAAAATAAAATTTGTTTTATTATTTTCTACATCTTGTTGTTTTATTTAACTTGATTCGCTCCAGCTAATGCGCGGTATACTTCGAATAAAAAGAATGGAAGAATACGACAAAATATCAAAAACATGAAAGTATTGGTTCGGAGTGTTTTAAAAAATATTTGTTATCTTATAAGTGAAAAAAACTGCGATAATCAAATATGTAAATGTTCTACTTTGATAATTTTAAAAATGAAAAAATAGTTATATAACAATCTCAAACATTTACTAACTGCTATGTGAATTTCATCATAGACACGTGTACATTTATCTGTGAAAATAACATTGAAAAATAATTTATTTATATGAAGTGAATTAATTGAATCAAATTATAACTGCTAATTTTTATAATATCGTAAATAAAAATAATATATTTTGCATATTTCGGCTTTTCATCCTGAAACCAACAAATCTAAGTATACGTTTTATTTGACAGAAAAAAGGTCGAATAAAAATAACTGATTTCGACAAAAAAGTATGGATATTCTTTTATCGAAAAAATAAATTATTCACTTTTCTAATAAAGTTTGTTGGCTTTGAAGGTTCTTCCTATAAACATGTCACTGTTACACAGAAAGACATAAGTTGTTCGAATTCGAATGCATACACAGTATTTTCACAAAGATACTAATTTTTTACTATCCCTTTTTTGCGTTCAGAACAAAAGCCCCGAGATACCCTATTAAAACTAATATCCCGAAGTTATCATTTTATTTTCACTTTCTTTTCATGCGAAGGTCCTGTCGAACCTCGCGAAGAATTTGTTAGGAAAAACGTGCCGGGGTGTTAAACGTCACAAAATGCAAATCCCTCCACTAGATATTCTCGACCTCGTAAAGCCGTCGACGAAATCCAGAAGCGGGAACCGCGGGAAAAAAGCTTACTAGGCCTTGGTCCCGCGCCGAAATTGACTTATTGATTGCAAATTGTCGGCGTACACCGGGGCATTAACGATTATTGATGACCGACTATTTTGCGGCAAAATTAATCATCGCTTCGACGGCTGTGCAAAATCACGTCGCGTAGGGCGCGCTCGTAAATTACTCAGCCGAGTCCTTGACGCCGACTTTCCAGGTTGTTGGAAACGGGAAATTGCTTTCTGCCGCAAATCAACTCAGGCTTGCCGCAAAACTTACGGCAACATTACCCGCCGGAAAATAATAGATCGAGGCGAGCATTAAACACTTTTAATTACATGTAAAATCATGAGTCCATCTTGATTTTTCGCTAAGATTGGTACACATTAATATTCATTTGGAACATGTATATAACAGTCACCATCAAAAAGTGAACTTATTCAACTCCCACCATATTTAGGTTGGCACTGATTGTTTCACATATGTCACTATTAAATATTTCATTTTCAGATCTTTGTAGTCAATCTCGTCAACGTACATGCCATGTTTTAAACATATATATCTTACATATATATGAGACAAACCATATCGTTTATACATGACAACCTGCGCCACCTAGATTTTGGGAAATAAGTTTAGATCACTTTTTATTGCCTACAAGATATAAAGTGTTATTTTTCATGATGTTGATTGAAGGTTTACTCAATCTTGCACGTTATACATCTTCATTCCAAATGTGCAAACTTTTTTCACGAAACGTTAAATCTTATCACACAATTCAAGAAGATTTAAACAAATTCAACTTCAAAATTTTATATTAGTATTCGACAGTTTTTTTACCAGACTCAACAATTTTATCACAATGCAAATAAATTTCGAATAAAAAACAAGCGAAACGAGATTTTTGTATTTCAGTGGCAAAATATATACTTCTCAAAGTAATGTCGGCCGCGTTTCATACAAGCTCGGCGATAATAATAAATAAATAGTCGTTGTGCGCTTATTTCGGGCCGGGGTCGAAAATTAATCTTCCTCCTGATACGGCCCCGGCCCACGCATCCAATTATCCGTAGGAAACGCCGCGCAATTTACTCGCGCGCGGGAAAAGTTCAATTCTCAATATGGACACGCGAGTTATCCGCTTCCATTCTCAGTGCGCCGCGTTTAATCACGTGATCGCGAATCGACGCCGAGGTGATCGATGGGCCCGAGGACAGACGCGTCGCGGACGTCCGCGAAACAAGGCCCGTTCGTTGCGGTTGAGGGAGGGGGGGGGGGCATTTTTTACTGCGCAAATAGCGCGGCCAATTGTTTCGCGACAGTTTTTCAAGCCCGATGACGATATAAACTCGACGGCTCGTCGTGAATTATGTCGTAAAATTTAACGCGTTGTAAAATTTAAAGGCATTGTGGAATTCGTCAAAACTATTTATTCCTCGGCGATCGGAACGCGATAAAAAGGCCCCTCGGAGTCTCGGGATAGATGACTTTCAGAAGTTGTATCGCGAACATTTTTGCTATGATGTTTATGACTTAATTTAAGGCAAATTTATATTCCACGTTTCTCAACTCCGCAGCCCTCCCCGCCTATCCCTCTGCCCAATTTTTTTTTTTTTTTTGTTTATTTTTCGTTTAGAGTTCTATTTTTCTACGCGTTTTGAAACAGCAAATTATAATGAAGTGTTTTGTGAGTGTATTTCATTTATATCGGACTGTCAATCAAAAGTTTTTTATCAATGTATTTGGACTGAATGAGTTTGTAGTAAAATTTTGTTTTGTACGATGTTCCAGTTGATGTTAGTTATATATTCTCTGACATGGTATTTTTTTCGTTTTTTTTTATGAGCGTCTTTGTTAGAATTTTGTAGGTGGTGAAAAATGGCAGGGTCTTTTTTTAGTAGTGACAGTCACTTTTGACTGCGATTCAACGGCGGAGAATTCTTAACACTTGTATTGCTGGCAATTTATTTTTAAAAAAATTTGTTTGCAACGTGCTTAATGCACTTTTGATAAATATCATCTTCACATTTTGGAAAATAAAAATTTACTTGTAAAAACAAAATATATTATTGTCTAACGAAACGAAGGGAAAAGGACATGTTTTTAATATAAAACATTAATTCTGAAAGTGTGGAATTGAACAATGTGATGTACTGTATTATTGGTAACTATGAAAGTATTGAGATCGTCAAGCATTCGAAGAATTGAAATCAGTTAAAAAATTAAAGAAAATTAATGTGACAATCACATCAATTTCTTTATCCTACCGAAAAATGTACTACATTCTGCAAATATGTTTATAATCTTTGGTTAAAAACTTATTGTTAGAAATAAAAAACAAACAATTACTTGAAAAAAAGTTGATAAACTGATTTTGTCTTCAAATGTAAGATTATACGTTAATCGATCATTACTGTGATTAAAACACTAAAATAAAATGTGTACAAATGATATTATTTTTAAGCACCTGTTTATACTTGCGAAATGAATAATATTTAATTGAAAATTGAACTGTTACTATTTATTATGGCCTTTTCATTTTTTTTTATCAAAATTGTAAAGAGATGTGGTGTTTTCAAAAAAGTAAACATGGAGAAAACTTACCGTAACTTCCGTTAGAATTAAATAAGAGTAGTGTTCACGTAATTGGGATAACTTTAATATAAGTAATATGAATTATTTTTCTTTGCGTGTGTTCATTTTTAATTTATTATTCAACTATTTTTATAAATATTTTTTAAAATTTTCTTCTAGTGCAAAAAAATTTGGTGTTAATGCATAATTTATTTAATTAAAATTAAATTAGTAGAAATAACACTATTAACATTTGAACCAATATCGAATTGTAGTTTTATAAATATATCATTGAATATAATGAAGTTGAAATTAAATAGAAAAATTAATAAACGTGAAACATTTAATGTATGCCGAATATCCTTGATTTAATAACTAATAATATTCAAATAACATCTATGACACCTGGTGTGAAAGAAAATATTGATTAATATCAATAATTTATCAATTCCGCAATAGTACAGATACTTTGATATCGCGATAGCACTTACTCATCTACAACTCTGCACTAATTTTATTTTTGTAGGGCACAATAATCATTTCAATGATTCATTTCAATTATTCGTTTCCAATTTAACATTGCTACTACTTTCCATACTTACCAGCACAGAACCATCCATCCACTCCCACATATTCGTTTCCAAACTCATAAAAATGAAAATGATATTAGAAAAAGAATTAAATTTCCAATCAAGATAAATCTCCACTAACATTAACGGTACGTTATTTATCGATCTGAAACTCCGTTTATTGAATTCTCTTTATTTATCTCAAACCTAATAAACTGTTGTCCTTAACTGTTACATTATTTCATCGAATAATAACCGATAATAACGGTACATTATTCGACTAAAAACCTTAATAATTTATCCCCGATAACATGTCACAATATTTCAGAAATATCTTTCCTTCAAAGAAGGTTCTACCGAGGCGCGCGGTCATCGTTTTGACACGATAGCAAGCAGTGAATATTTAACGAAATTGAACAAGTGGATAGGCACCGGGAGGATCTAGCGAAAGAATAGGATACCCGCTGGAAGACAGGAAGACGTTCCGAGTCGCAAAGAGAATGAACGTGACAAGATGGTACGACCACGCGAGAGAGGGGCATCAGGGGAAGTTAAGCGGACAGTCAGTTAGAAGGGTCGAGTGGCGAGAGGGGGGGGGAGGGGGGTTGGCAGGACGGAGGGGGTATCAATGCGCCGAGCAAAAGAGGAAGGCTAGCGGAAAAATGACGGCGGAGTGGGGTTTCCGGGGGACACCGAAGACCACACGCATGCGCCGCCCACAGATACGCTATCAGCGGCTACAACCAACGTGATCTGCATGCGCATGTCCTTTTTCGTAGCTGAAAAAAAAAGCCCATTTTCCTTTCTCATCCCGACAGCTCGAATTTTAATCGCTTTCGTTGGCAGCGCACTATTTCGTCCCGGAATTTTATTGCTGGGATGGATTTCACCGCTGACCGAATTTGAATAAGCCCGCGCTTTTTCATATAAATATATATATATATTTAAATCTATCGAAGGAATCAATTATCGGCAGCCAAACGATCTGGCGATAAATCAGCGCGGGGAAAAATATTTTGAGTGGCCGTTTTTCACTTTCCTTCGGACACCCGAGGTGGCCTTATTATCGGCGGGAAAAATCTCGGCCGGTGACAAAAATCACGCCGAACTGTCGGAGTTATCGGCGGACCACCCAAACGTCCCTCACTTTCGGCAAAGAAAACATTTCATTTTAATGTCAATAAAAGTGGTCGGGCTGTACGCCTGTTAGCGTTCGGACTGAAATATGCCCCCCGCGCCAATGAGAGCGGTTATTTAACTACCCCGTTTAATAATAAATTCACGCTACCGTACATTATCATAATGCTGAAAAAGCGCGCTCGCGTATAAAACGCCGCGGTTCACGGCTGGTATTTATATTATCCCGGGCCGTTCATTTTTCAACGTTTACATAAATGATTTCAGCTTGGCGTTGGGTTTTATGCGCACCTCGCGCGCATAACATCTCCATAGCCGTGAACTAAGTTGTAGCGGCCGATGTGTGCGCGATCGGCGATGCTTCGGCGGAAGGTGACCACCCGCGATACCCGAGAACGCGCTGCTTGCCGGACAAATTTACAACGCGAGGCGCAAAGACTTCGCACCTCACGTAACAAATTGGATTACGCTTATAATGGTCTCGGTACCCTTCACGGCTTTGAATTATCACTCGTTTTCCTTTGCCTCCCCCCGCCCTTGAAACAGGTGTCTTCAATAGTATCGTTTTTCATAAGGATTTACGATTTTCGCAACTGATGTTTCTATCAATTTTACACACGTCGTTCCAGTTGTTGTGGCTTTTGTTGTGCTGCATCTGGTAGCTTTATGGAAAGGGTGTAAATGGAGATGGAGAAAAAGGCGGAGAACGTTGGAGAAACGTGTCTTGTTTTGAACAATAAAAGTGATTTAATAAGACTAAATTTGAGGTGATCGTGACAATTCGATAGTCCAAGTGTATGAAAATGAAAAAGTCGGTATTACAATGTTAAATTATTAATATCATTGACAGTGTGTATAGAGATGCTTTTCAAAATCGGAAAAGATCTTTGTTGCATTTAATAAGTAAATTTCTTGTAAGTTGATTACGTGTTTTTCAAGAATAATCACATTTTAATAACAATGTTTGTAATGTTTACTTAATATCTTTTCCACATATAGTGTTTTTAATTTTGTCTAATTTTTATTTACAAGTCCCATGCAGAAGAACGTTTAAAGTAAATTTTTCCCGGACAGAAAAATTAAACAAATTCGATAAATACACTTATTCAGTAAAACATTTTCATAGCTGAAAACGTCCCAAATAGTGATGATATACGTTCTGGAAAATACAATAGCCATTTGCTAAAACTTGAAAAATATTTACAACATAATTTGCTGTAAACTAATCATAAATAAGTTGTGAAAGAAAAAAATTTGTCGCGATTAATTTAATCGTGATTAAATTAATTGATTCGATAAAATGATGATTTCTTACATAAAAAATTGTTGCTAATTAGTTGTGAAACCAAAAAATAAATTGGAAAAATTTATTTTTTGGAAAATATAATATGAATATGAATATGTCAGTATATGAATTATGTTGTAAATATTTTTCAATTTTTAGTAAATGGCTATTGTAACTTCCAGGACGTTAATAATATAACAATCCTATGTGACAAACGAATATCAAGCGTTGCACGATTTTATTTTATTGATTACTTGATTTTATTTTATTAACTGATCACTGCGGTTATATGTTTGCTGATGATATCATTAATATGTACTCACACATTTCTCTCCATGCAGTAATCAAAATATCATAATCTCGTTATAAGAAAGAACAATAGATTAAATCTCCGCTTCAACGATCCAAAATGGTTGACACGTGATAGGGATAAGTAATTTTCATGCTTTTCTTTCAACTGTGCGCCAACAGTCGTACAGTACCGTGAATATAATACGCCATTTGTACGTACGGTAACGTTTAATACGTCATAAAACGGCCACTCTTCCTGTTTTCGAACATTTAGTGAGCAACTTTAATACTTCAACGGACATTAAAATACTAATTGACCGTTAAATTTTGAATTTATTTATTTATCGCGAAAGCCCGCGCTGTCTTTTCGCCAAACTATTTCAATTGCGTTGTAAAAACGATTTGACGACGGTTAATGTTAGTCATACAAATTTTCCATTCATCCGTCGCGATGTTCGTTCCTTTATTAAGGCTATTTCAAATGTAAGTAAGATTAGGAGAATAACTTAATCAAAATTTTATGTCTCTGATTCATCAACTGTTGAATAAAATAAATTTGAAGATCTTTATTTCAAAGGAGTGCAATTAATGAAACTTCAATTTCAGAAGAAGCTTTTCTAATTGTAAATGAATACTAATTCTCGCTTCAAGTAATGTTATTACTCGTATCGAAATAATTTTTTATTTGTACTAAAAAAAAGAAGCCATTTGGGAGGAAATAAAAAAACTTTTCATCAATTTACACGATAATGTTATCGAATCAAGGATATTGCATTTGTACTTTCATGTGACATCGACGTTACAAATGTGTTCTTGCTAAAGAAATTTTCGAAACGAACGTAAGGAATAAAAATAGCATAACTGGAAGCTCAAACGGCCATTATTCTCGCCCCCTTTCCCGGTTTGGCTTGCGTCGCCTCAGCAGTTCCAGCACCCACAATTGAAAAAGCAAGTTAGACTCGCGCTTCTCCTTCTTCAACGTCGAATAATTTCCAATTTGTTAGTTGTATTGCAATTTCCGAGACCGTTTCATATATTTTCATTCGCGACGTCGTATTTTCGTCCGTAGGTGAAAAAGCGATTGAAATGGGAATTGCATAATTTATCGCACATTTTTGTTGGCAATTGTATGGCTTGTTCATTACGTGGCCGAGCCGAACTGTCAGCGGAGCGGTAATCCTGATTGTCGTCGGGCTTGTCGGTTGAAAGCAATCTGAACCGCGGCGCGCGTTTCCTGTTGGCGCGCATATATCTGACTGGCCGGGGCGTTGGACGAAATGCGAACGGGCGGACAGGATGACGGACGATAAAACGCCCTGGGCAACTGCGAGTGGTAGTGATTCGCATGACACAAGCTCACACTCACCCACGCGCTTTCTCGACTCAACCCCCTTCGCTCGCTTCCCGTGCTCGACCCCGCAGAAACGATACTCGAAATTGGTCGAGCAAGTGGCCGATCCACAAATTTTATTGATAGTTTTGGACAACAAATATATCAGGCTAAACATTGTCCGCCGTAAGCGATTCTGTCTTGTTTCCACATTTCATCATCTTCACTACGCAATCATTCACTACACCCGAGTAAAAAAAGTTTAGGTCTTAATTTGATCAAACGTGACCAACCAAAAATCGGAATGGAAATGATCAAAAGTAATTAGTTTCAGATCAAAATAAGATAAAAGTTTGATTCATTAATGACGAGTGAAATTTATTAATTAATGAATTCAATTTTTTCACAATCAATGATTTAGATTTTATCCTACTTTGATCTGAAACGAATCAATTTTCATCACTTCCATTCCGATTTTCAGTTGGTCACATTTGATCAAATTAAGACCTAATTTTTTTTTACTCGAGCACATTCGATTAAACGAAATTTAACGAATTGTTGTATGCATCGTTTTATTACTATTATATTTTTGAAAATCATTGTTTGACAATCCACAGTAATATCATTTTGGCACCAATTTTAGAATTTAAACTTCGTCATTCAACTTGTCCGCTTTTGAGTTGAAAATTATTCAAAATGAAATGTTTCAATTCATTCGAATCATTATATTTAAACGAAAAAACCTTTCCAAAAATTTTTTGAACAATTTTTAATTACACTCGAACGCGACGCTGAAAATTGTTAGAGTAAATGCAGAAAATGAAGAGAGCTAATCTCAATTCCAAGTTCCGGTGCAACGCGATCTGTTTTTCTTGGTGCGAGTAAAGCCATCAGCCACCGTTTTCACTTTGCGAGCCAAGTGCGAAACAATAGGAGAGCAGGAGACGGGTGTGCCGGTCGACGGAACGAAACAACTGTATTAATTCGAAAACACCGACAATGAGGTTTACGAATGGCAGGCTTTGGCGGGATCTTGCCAACACTTTATTTTCATCCATTCATAACTGCGGTGCCTGGCGTGTCGCGCGGTGAACGACGTTCATCAAACGCTTACGAGGCATTAATAAAACACAGCCACATTATTCCAATCTCACGAATATCGACGAACGTTTGGCACGGCCACCGCGTAGCAATTGAATCCGTAATGAACCGTCGGGCTTACGGTCATTAATTACTTCGCTGATAAGATTGTTTCCAAATATTAGGTGACAGTAGGTTGATTTACATATACTTTGAGAAATCGACAAATCAGGACCGCTTTCTCGGCCTTGTGAATAGCTTTAATGAATTTTTCGGAAAATATACACTGATTGGAATGTTTTTGTTTCGCTACAATGCCTCGTGTCGCGTAGGTAATATATTGTCTTGCATTCGGGGCGGTGTTTATTTCGACAGCAGATTAATTTATAGCTTTTCTTAATGAATTGTACCAAGGAGTAATATTAAGATGCGTTATTTCCAAACGTTGACTCTTTTTTATTTATCAATTTCAAGTTTAATGAGTAATTTTAAAGAATAAGTTACTTTATAAAGTATAAGTGACTTTAAAAAGAAGACCACTATATATGACTTCTATACACTCGTTATAATGTTAATTTGCTTTTATTTTTTATTATTTTAAAGATGCTCTTAGAATTGTCAACATTTATAAACAAACAAAAATTAAATTAAATACATTATTTTATAATAATAAAACACATCGTTCATGAATTTTATCAAAATGAAGCTACAATTATGTTTGCATTGTAATTCAACTAAATTTGTTAACTGGTACAATATAATTCTTTGATTAATCCGGTTTCAACTCATCTCGAATTCTCTTCACTAAACGTCACTGATAATTTTCTCAGCGCCGACAAGATATTTGGCGCTATTCGTTGTATCGATAGTGCATTTCCATCGAGCGGCGAAAAAAGTTGTCATAATTCCCGGAGAATCCGTTTCTGCCTCGGACGGCGCAACGAAGGCCCGCGCGGCGCCGTCAGAGCGCCACAGAATTTATTCAACAGGTTTACGAAGTGATGACGCGGCGAAGCATTCATAATGGCGAGGCTCGTGGTTCTCGCTCCGGCGCTTCTTCGGCCGATTACAATATAAATAGGAATTTACCGTGGCCCGATCGGCGTTAGGTTAAAAAGTTTATGTTTATTAATTTCGCTAATCCACCCTCGGCCGTCCACGTGCTTATTATACAGCACGAGCCCACGGGAACGGCTCGCTTGCCTACCTCGGCGACTTTATTGTATCGTTATTGTCCCACAGTAGTCACTTTTTATCATCCACGACTTCATACGATTATTTCGGCGAGCCGGGCGTCGAGGCGTATAAAAAGGCCGTTCCATCGGCGGGACCGATTCCCGTGCCTCGCGGTCCGCCATTAATAAGGAATAAAGCTGCATTTTTATTGACCGACTTCGGGTCCCGTTGATAGGGCCGTAAACATGCCCCCGCTCCATCGTGAGGCGCTTTTTGTTCGCCTCGCAATTTGTCCCCGCGCGGCCAATAAATTTCCCCGAAATATGCTAACAATGTGGCGTCATTTGCGAGCCGACGATCCCGGCGATGGAAACAATGTTGCGCGAATCGACGGCTCGGCCGATGAGGAAGCTGTCCGGATCGCGGCCGCCGATAAACCCGGCATGCGGCTCGTGAACGCGTCTTTTAATTAATCGCAACATTCTGAGACGATGGGGTGTGAATCAAGGCCCTGAGTTATTGGGCGCTGCTTATCGCGCCGTTGTGCAGCCCGGCTCGCTCGCCGCGCGAGATTAGTTAATCTCGGTCTATCGGGCCTCTCGCCATAAAGAACGAGAACGTTAAACGCTGCAAACTGCAATCTCCTTTTCTGCCACTGCCACGGATAAAGGCCAATTCATTGCTTTCATTACTCGACGTTTTCCGCACCTTTTCCGCGTCGTTCCACCGTTTCGGTAGCGTCTTTCCGCCTCGAGTTCAGACACATTCATTGGTTTTTATTGTCGAGCGTTGTTCTGCTGCTTATTTATCGTCATTCGCGGAAAATCGCTTCAAAAGTAACAGCAAGAAGTTCTGCGGGCGCATAAAACACGGGTTCGAACTTGGACTAGTTTCTGAAACGAAATTCTGGTATTTTCTTTGAAATCCGCTGTGTCATGCGTGCAATATTCAATTACTTTTTCCACATTTCATAAACAAAATTCGTGCAACATTTTTTCCACGTCCAAACTCATATTTTATGTACGTAGGGAACTTGTTTCTTTCTTTATGTACTCGTGGGACCTCTTTTTTTTCAAAGTCAAAGCCATTTGACACCTTTTTCCTCGCCGCTTTGTTTGTTTGCGCTACTTTATTTTTATCCGGAACAAGGAAGTACCCAGTCCGGGAGAAAAAAGAGCACTATTTACATTCCGACGCGTGAATAGCTGCCCTTGAGACCTGTAGTTCAATTGTCGCGCGCTCAAGTTCCGGGATCTTCGAGGGTGGCGCGTTCGAGATTGATTCATAAATATTCAAGGCGTCTTGAGCCGAGGCGACTTTTTGTTTGCAAAACGTCGGCAGCCGCCGTATTGTGCCACGAAAACAGATGTTACTGATTGACAATTGAAACAGATCGGGTAAGACTGGTGTCTCCCGGAAGGATTTGACACCTGCGGGGCCTCTCCTCCTTCCCCTCTTCTCGACTCACGTTTTTTCGACCTCGTCGTTTCGGCAGTGGTGCCGCCGGTCATTCGTTGACGATCGACTGACGTCAGAGAAATGATAATCATAATGTCACAAAAAGAAGAACGCAAAAAAAAAAAAAAAAGAAATCAACATGCTGATGCGAACGCCGAAAGACGAAAACTACCATAGTTGTATTTCAACCGTCATTTCGGCCTCTCCGCGTCGTAACGTTGAATGCCTTACATTTCGCATAAGCGTCGAGCGCGAGGCGTAAGTGCAATAAACATTGTCGGAGCGTGCGATTGAATTAAATTGGCCGACGTTACTCGGGTCGTAAAGATCGCTGAGCGAAGGACCGTCGAGCGCGGGAAATGAGCTGCGACTTGATCTCCACCCCCGTAGCAATTGGGCCCGTTTAATTGCCGAGGCGGAGGGGTGGCGGCGGGGGCAATTAGCGAGCGGCGGGTCTCGCTGATTAAGCATTCCCGCGGTGCCGCGGTGAGTCGCGTCCCCGGCACCGGCCGGCCGACGAAGGGGAACCCGGGTAGTGGCAGCGTCGTCGCGTCGCCCACTGGGCGCGTGGGTGACGCCGGGCGATTTCGGTCCCCTCGCCGAGGACGTCGTAAGGCCCCGGCCTGTATGGTAATAATGTGACATGCTTGTCGGTGGCGCGTCGTCGCCTCGCCTCGGGGGGCCTTATCCGCCGGTGAGCTCGGGCCCCCTGTGAAGCCCGCGGGGCCTCGGGCCCGGCACGCGGCCGCGCCAGCGACAGACCCACGCTTCACGGCTTCGCCTCCGACCGGTCCACTCGCCAAACTCACCTTCTTGTCTTTACTAATACACGGCCAAGTGCGCGGCCCCGCTCCGACGACTAATCATCGACCACCGCGGATATTTCATCTGCGTAGTCATCGCATATTTCGATTTCTCCTCCATCATTCGGCCACTTCAAAGAGCTCCAGCCTTGTCCTTGTGTCCCCGCGCTGGCCAAGGGGGGTCCGATTTTTCGTCGCTCAGCGTCGATTACGCGCCGAATAAGGCCCCTCCCCCTTCGAGCCGATCACCCCCCCGGGCCCCGCCGCTCGACACGGACCTTCGAAGTTGATTTCGGGTCGGCAAGATTGACGGCCAGGCGACGACCCTGGCCGAGTCGTTGTGAAATTGTGAATCGTAACGGGACGAGCGAGACGGGAGGAAGCGTTTCTCAATTGCTATCAACCATCTTTGGTTATAGCTGGGCCCGTGAGTCGCGCGACAAAGGGGTTCCGGATTTGGGCCACTTCAAGGAATCACCGGCAAGCGTCGCAAGTCGAGTCGGCCGGTTTGCTTGAGAATGAACTTGAGACGGTCACGTTTCTGATTTTATTGTTCTTCTGATTGATGTGCGTGGACAGTTCTGTTGGAGCGAATTTCACGTTTAGGTGCACTGCAGAGAAAAGTCTTGAATAAACTACCTGAATCAAGAAGTCTTAAGCTACTTGAAATATGACGTTTTAGGGAAACGAGTAGTTTGAAATTATTAAACTTTTTAATTTAAGTCATTTGTAAGAGACTGTAAACATTTTGTGTTACATTTTTTCCAGTACACGGACAGAAACCGTCTATGGAAGAACAATTTGTTCAATGTTGGCCTTTAGTTGTTAAATATGTGATAATTCGTTGTTGGTTCAACAAATATTTATTATTAATTTAGGATTTTGAAGTTTACTTTAAGAAATTAAGTTAATTGTCAAGTTATCAAAAACTTGATATTCTTCTGACACTATTTCTTGCAATTTCACATTTCTTGAAACAATGCACTGTGAGTAAGATAAGTTTATTTGAACCAAATGAAATGATGATTTAACTGCTGAGTAAGACTGACTTGAGAAAAAGTATGTTGCGGCAGCATAAAATGCCTGCGCGTCAACATAAAAATTGATTTCCTAAAACCATCTACAATTCAACAAAGTAAAATGTACACAGATAGAAATGGTGACGTTCGAAACGGTAAGTAATTATAAACCGAGTTTTCTCAAAATTTATTTTCATTGAAGGACATGAACGTTAGTAATGTTTTTATGAAATATATTTTTGTCCGGTTTACGAAATAAATTATACGATATCTGTTATTAAAAATAATATTCTTTTAATTTACTTGCCCAATTTAGACCACTAAAAAGAAAGTTATTACCTAAAGTATTACATAATAAATTATTTTCCAATCTAATCAGAGAGACTCTTTTAAAACGATTTACTTATTGTGAAATATAAGTGATGCCACAAGGACAAGAAACGAACACGATAATTTTTGACACAAGTATTCGAAAAGATGCGCTTTCTCATGTACGTGTAGGAAGCATAAATTATCTTTTTTATCTCAACCTTTTATCCTTTAGAACCAAAAAGAAATACTTAAGATCCGCTCCATATGCATCTAAAGTGCCATTTTACGAGCACGTGTAACAAAAAGAATTCGCCTTTTTGTGGGGAGATACCCGTCCGTGGAAATATTAAATTAAACACCTATTCAAAACATACTCACGAAAATTGAAACTCCGCATTCAAAGGACAATCCTTTTTGAAGAAATAACAATAATATTGACATTCAAATCGAGCAATTATAATTTTTACGGGAAAAAGTAAACTATTTTTGATTTACTTTTTCCCATAAAAATTGTAACTGGAAAATCCATTCAACATACAAGCAGCTTTTTAACTGTAAATGATCAATAGATCGATATCGAAATGCTGATTCGTCATTTTTGTCTTATCTTGGAAAACTTTGGTAGAATTTCTAAGAATTGATGATTTTGATTCGATCGGTTTCAGCGTGCGAATCCCACAACATTGGCCTGTAGTGCAGTTTGATAATAAGTTCGCGGCAAAAGGGGGTTACTGAAAAAAATGCACGAAAAACAAAAAGCGAGGAATGTAGAGAAACCCGGGAACGGGCGAGGTTTTAGAGTCAAGATGAGATGACGCGACGCGGGCGGTTCGTTATCACGTCGATGATCTGTGACATTTCAAAAAATCCTTACAAAGCAAGGCTATGCGACGACATATAATCCGACACCTTTTCACGAATATAAAGGTGTTTGGAGGTAGCAACTTGATGGGACGCAGATAAAGCGTCGTTTGAGCCAACACACGCGCAAGCGTGTACGGATAGATAATCGATAAAATATATCTAAATCCGGCTATTTTGACAACGATAATCGTTGAATCAATTTATTATTTACTTTACCTCGTTTCGCCGTCCTTTTATTTTACTCGCACCTTTTTTTTTTCTCAGACGACGTTGTAATTGTTTTATCATTTTTCAAATCACGTCAATTCTCAAGGCAAAGCCAAGCGGACCAATCTTTTTACCGAAATAGTTGGAACAAGAATGACTCCTGAGATCAGACTCGTTCAGGTTTTTTCAGGTTCGTTCTAGTTGAGCTTGGCACAAAACGAGGTTTATACACTCAAACAAAAATAGGTATCAAATTTTTTTGTTTGTATAGTGTTTGAGATTTATTCAAAGTCAATCAGTTATGTTCCACTTTTACAGAAAAAATTTTCTGGATTCAAACAGTAATTTTACAATTAAACAAAAAAAAAAAAATCAGTGTGAAAAAACACTCAATAAGTCTGACATGCCTTAGATAGATCTTAAATACTGTTTAAGCAGTATAATTTAGATACGTTTATTTCTGAGTTTACGTCTACCAGCAATTATTTTATTCGCATAATTTGCAATTTTTCAGCTATTCAACAATGGCATCGTCAAATCATTTTCCGATATTTCAAAGTATTTCAGTTGACCTGAATGACACTCTAGTGTCTGAAATACTAAAAAATTTCTCGAAACGAGGCAATTGTTCATAAAATCAACACTTAAGTTCAAATTCACTTTATATAAACATTAACCCTTTTTTTCGTCCTTGACAAGAAAATTACGATGCAATACAACATGGTAAATCGTTATCTGGATAACAAAAAAAGTTTCTTATTTACCTTTTTTGTTCCGGCTTTCACAAAAATTATTAAAAGTTGAGCACGCGACCCTCGAAATGACAATATAATAATCTTTGATTAAATAATGAATCGCTCGTGTCAGCGGCATCGTGTTCGATCGTCAGCGCGCGCCCGAACTTGCTTGCGATCAAAAATTCAACATCTTGTTCGAGTGAGGGCCGGAAAAAAATAATTGAATCAGCTGAAAAAGCGGCACAATTGACGTTAGAGTCAAGCCGGTAGTTAAGATTTCAGATAGCCGGACTCCAGGACCGCAAACTGATCTTATCGGTGAAATCGCAACAAATCATAAATGGGGGGGAGGGGGGTCGACTTGGCCGGCCGCTCATTTACCCCAACATAATAAACGCCGAGTGCTGATTAATCAGCGAGGCCAATTTGTTTAACGAAAGGGGAATCGCCTTTTGCGCGTAGGGGTTTGTGGATATAAATCGCCGATGCCCGACAATACGTCGTCGCGTTAGTACACTCTTAAAAATATCCTTTCTGTCCAAAGTATTCCATTGTGATTAAAAAGAATTTAAATTGTAATATTTTCCTAAAATAAATTGTTCATTCGATGGAAACATCAACATTTTGCAAGAAAACGTATTCACTCGTGAAACACTCTTTTTGAATCAAATTATACAGTGTTTAATGAACCTGGAATCTCAAGACAATTATATCCGAACGGCAAAGTGTTCGTTTCTCAAAATGATGCTCTTGATTCAAAAGGATTCGCATTGATCGAAGAGGATTTTAAAGAAAAAGATATTCCATTTCGAATAAAATATTATTTATCTTCGCTTAGAACAAAATAAATCAGAGATCCAAGCGGCGCGATAATTCGCCGGGGGGTGGGGGGGCTTTTGGTAATTGATACGTTGCCGGGGGCCGGGGCCCAGGCGAATGAAAAAACGTCGTGATTTGGGGTGAAATTGGCGGATAAATAATGGCGGGAACGCGCGGTATGCGAGCCGGGGCCGCGGGGCACCGGATGGTTGTCGGGTTGTCGCTGTCGATGCCCGGGCCCCGGTAGATAGGGACGAATCCATTAGTCGCGAGCGCGGATTGAGCAATAAACCAACCGGGAGGCTAAGTCGCTTTCCTTCGGCTTTTGAGAAGATCGCACCGGGCTAAGCCCGCCGGACCTCTTCATTCTTGTCGGCCCGCATTCCCCTACAAGATGTCGCGCCGATAAAATCGGCCCCCTCGCCTTCGCCTGTTAGACTTCCCACGAGCAATTCATTTGAACATTCCCCGAGGTGGTCGCGCGACAAATTACTCCCCGAAGCCCAACGCGCGGCCCGAAAAAGCCCTTCTACTATCTTCATTCAATGATCTCTACCCCCCGCCCCTGCCCCCCTTACACGCGTCTTTTTTGTATTGTCGTCGTGCTCGTACCCCTTCGGACAGATTGAAAAGTTGACGCGAGGCTCCATGTTTGTAGTTGATGACATTGTTTCCAGATCAGCTTTCAGTTTCAACTTGTTTGTTTGGGAAATGTTTTTAGAAGGCTGCTGCTATTTTAAGATAAAATGTTAGATTCGGAATAACGATAGGAGGATAATGTGTGACGATCATTTTGAAATTATCTTCATTCATCAGCTTCATTCATCTCGTAATATTAAACTATTCATTGTAGTTGTTCGAGTGATTAGTAATTCCCCAAAAAACAATATCATTGTCCCTAAAAATTTGCATAAAAAATCATTAATTTTATAACAAAAATATTTAATACTGTTATACTATTCAAAGTGATTTGAAAATAACTCCAGATTTTCGATATGTGATCATACTGCCCTCTCATGGCAGTTTTCGCAAAAGTATTAAATCTCCAGTCACGGACTTTAGGAAAAAACATTTGACAGTTCGGCTTTCCATGGACAGTCGAAAACGGAAAATACATCCAGATAGAATTTTAATTCGTAACGTACGTGTATAAACATTTAACAAATAAAACAAAGTAAATAAGAATCGATATTTCGAGGTTAGGGTGTTCAAATTTGGCGTTGCTGGTAAGTAGTTTGGTTGACGTGTCCTCTGTCATTGTCTTTTTTTATGTTGACGTAACTCTTGACCGAACGACTTGATTTGATTTTATCAAATAAGAATGGAATATCGACACGTGTTTTTATTAGTATTTTTATTTCCGTCTATAATTTGCATGGGTAGAATTTTCACCTGAAAAAGTTTTATATGACTGTAAAACTTTTAAAAATAAGCCGCACAGTATTGTTGTATCTGCGAAATCTCCTTTCGTAACAAACAAGAATGTTCCATAAGTGAGCGCCGATCTCCGATGACATTTACGCGTTTAAAGTCTCGGCAGGCAGTCGAAAGATGAACTGCTTCCGGAAGCGAAAAGATATATCACGGAACACCTCGAGGACATCTCTGCTTGCTTGACACCTTTAAGGGCCAAACGAAGAAGCAACTTTCTAAAACAACATATATTCAAATCAATTAAACATTTGTGTAACAAATTTCAAATTTCATAAGCTTTTCTACTTTGCTTTACAAGCAGTTAAAGTTTCCAGCATGTAGTAATAAACGAAAATTGATTATATATCATTTAACAATTAATCTAATTTAAATGTTTCAGTTTTTTTATGTAAAAATTATATTTAATTATGGAATAAAAATCATTAATACACGAAATTGCTCTAAAAAACGGAAAGCGAGAATTGCATATTTTTCGAAGCTTCTATATTTTTGATACATCAATTTAATGTTTGTAATCTATAAATTAATCTAAACCAATTTAATGGTTACTGTTAATCAATAAATCAACGATCAATCAGAATCGTGCAGCGTTAATTCCGGCATCGTGTACCGCGGCTCCAAAGTCCATAAATTTTTTTTCCAAATCACCTTCGTCTTCTCCGAGTACAATGCCCACTTTTCAATTACATAACGTCAAACCTTCCCTCAACTTGGACAGGTAAAAAGTGATAGCCCGCGCGACGTCTTTCCCGGCACTGGCTGTGAGAAAGTTCCGTCTCCTTCGACGAAGGAAAACCTTTTTGTATCTCCCAGTTGTTTTACCCCCTAGTCACCATTGTGACGAATGATTTGTTTTCAAGAGCCATGGTCGTTACACTCAAATAGCGGCACTGGCATCAATATTTTATACCTACGCATACATTTTGACAAGCACCGGGCGTTTGGATTCGGGACGATTTTGAGGGATAAAACATTCAAATCACTTATCGTTACGAAAGATGATCGGCGCAACGGGAGAGGAAGTAAATCGTTGGTTGAAAATCATTAATTCGACTGCCGTGCAAGATCGGTCCGACTTCGTTATGCCGCTCTCCATTTCAGGCCGGCCGATTTGTATGGTTGAACAAACACTTGAATTTGTCATCGCGGGTGAATTTTCTTTGTCAGAGCGTAAATGCGGCTGACCAGAAAGCACCGAGCCGAGCGAGGATGACGGCGCATTTTTTCCCGTGGCCGGGGCTATTATTTGTGCATTTGCTATTGTCGTGTTTCGTAGCGCTCGGGTAATAACGGGGGATTCTCGAAGTCGCGGCTTGCGACACGAGCGCGCTTGTGCGACGCCAAAGGGGGCGGTGCCGGCGTTCCCTTTCGAGCCCCGCTAAACCCAGGCTTACCTCTTCGACGTCCGCCATAATTAATATCGTCGCGACTGCACGAGGACATCTGTATTTACGATCGCATTATCGACAAGCCGCTTGCGAATACGCAAGTACTCGCTCAACCCCTCGAATTTACCTAGCCGTGTTATTACAATTATTGTAAATCACCGCTGCGCTTTTGCAATCCAATCGGTCAACACCTTGAATAAGAAATAGCACAACAGTTGGGTGGTGCGTTTTTTATTTTATTTTATTTTTTTTTTTTTCATATCTTTTTTCCAATTTTCAAAGTATTTTGTAAATATGTCGACGAAAAGTCAGAAATTAGGAATTGAATTTCGCTCTCGGGTTCAGTCATGTGTTTCTTGACGTTTGCAAATAAATTTTGCAAAATGAGATCTTATAGTACGAATGACTTGTAGTATTTTACAATTTTTTATGCAATATGACTGCAAACTATTTTTGTACAATATTAAACACTAAGTTTTACGTAACACATGATGCGTTGCAGGTTTTGCAGTATTTTATGTGTTTTTTCCTGCTGTTAATGTGGCTTTGATTTTTGTTATTACGTATTATATATTTACTCTACTTTTAAAAGACCATATGAGATTTACATTGACAAAAAATAATATTGTAAATATAAAAAAATTATATATGATAGATTTGATTTGGCTACTGAACGCATTATAAGTCAATATTTTCATTCGATCTATACATACACTGAAAAAAAAACTTAGAAAAATCAGTGAAAAAAGAGTTAAATCAATAACGACTTAGGTGTATACAGGGTATCCCAAAATTCCCGGAGCGGTCAAATATCTCCCGAGCTACTCATCGAATTGAAAAACGAAATAAAACCTGTTGAAACTTTCTTGAAAACCTTCTCAACTGAAAAACACATGTTACCTTTTTTCATTGTAGAGTACTGGACTTCAGTAAATGAAAATTTGATTTTAAAAGAAATGAATTTTGATTTGTTCAACTACGTTTGTACTTGATTCTACTGTACATCGTTTGATTCGATTAGGCATATTTTAAGTAAAGAAAATTTTAATTTTTAATTATTAAAATTAAAATGCAAATTATTGAAATGGAAGTTAATGTTTTGTGTCAAAAAGTGTTGTAAAAGTGATGTAAAATCACAAGAAAGAAAAATTAGAGCTAAATAATTTACCTGTAGCTCGAAAGTATTATCAAAATCAATTTTAAATCGAGACGATTCAATAGGGAGAAAAATTTGTATAAAAGAACAATGATATAGATTAGTATTAAAATTGAAAGAAATCTGTAAATAAAAAGTGCCACGTTGTAGTCGAGGAATCGAGACATATCGCGATTAAAAGGAGAAAAAGGAGGGGAAGGAAGAAGGAAGATAAGAAATTCACGGTGGAAGGTGGATGATAGAAGAGGAAAGGGGTCGCCCACGCACTTGTAGAATAATTGCACGCGCGATTCTTCTTCACGGGTTGGTTTCTACATTCCATGTATGCGCGCTTTCGCATCTGCATGCGCGTCGCTGCGCTCTCGCAATGAGAGAAAGAGACGGGGTAAAAGAGGAGGAGAAAAAGGAGGTCAGAGGTCAGCCGTACTCGACGAAGTAGACACGACGCCCACCAAACGACACCCACGCAAAAAATCTCCTTCTCTATCGCTTCTTCCCTTACTTCTCTCACCACCTTTCCTTCTGTTTCATTTCCTCCCAAATTCGTGGCCAAAATCAATACTAACTAAATCAGCAGCAGGTTTTTGTATTTTCAATTTTTTTTTTTTTCACTTTTATTAATTCATTGACGTTTCAGTTATTTGCCAATGAATTTAAGTTGCTTTCGCACTCTTAAAATAAGAAGATTAGTCAATTTTAAGTGAAAAAAATTTACAAATCTCATATCGGAATTATTTTTCTTTTAACCGAAGTTAATTTTCATTCAAAAGGTAAAACATTAATATAAAATTTGGAAATCAATTTCTGAATGTATTATTCTCACTCTATTCAGCAATTTTCATTAAAAAAAAGGTGATTCTTTTTGTTGAAAAAAAGGGTTAATCTCAACGAAATTTTCTTTCATCGTGATATGTAATTGTAAAAAATTATTTCGAATTATTAATGGAGATTGGAAATACTTAGACATTACAAAATTTATGAAGATCGCGGAATAATTTCGAAAGCATGCTATTGAATATATTTGAGTTTAACGAAGCGCTGTATGCAAGTTTGTAATTTTAATAAGAACTTGCATCTTAACTACTTTTTCTATACACATGTTTTGTTTTGTATGAATGAACGTTCTAAAAATATTAATGTGTTATGCAGACCTTGATTTTCAAAAGTAACAGAATATTTTAATCTATCAGACAAAAGACTGATTAGCATGATAACTATCTTTGTGCAACAAAGAAATCAGCAAAATGCTGTTTCACTTGGAATTCAATATTGAAACTTATTGGGTTGTGTGTATAAAATGATGTATCTTGATGCCGGTGACTTTTTCTTCTTTTAACAAGTTCATATATTTCTCAATCTAGGTTATTTTATTTTATTTTTTCATTTTAAACATTTTACTGTAAATTTGTGTTATTTTTTTCATTCACGGACCATGTGTTAATTAAATCGAATATCTTGCGTTGCAAAATGATTTATCAATGCTTTATAATATCAAGTAAAACATTATTTATTCTTTTTTTGCTTAAATTTATGGTTATCAGAGTGAGTATTATGCAATGATTTATTCATTTATTGTGTATACTTTTATTATATATTGGTGTGCGTGTTTGGTTTTTTTTTCGCTGGTAGTGCCGTACTTCTGTAAGTTTTGCTTTTTTATCAAATTATTATTTTTTTTTAAACTACACTCAAATTAAAAAAACCAATTTATTTAAAAGAAAAGCATCATGGTAACTTTGCACTATTTAATTTGTACTTAATTTCTCCCAGTCTATGAAAATAAATTATAATAAAACTATGTACAGGAAGTTTTGTACCTACATAATATACGGGTTTGAAGTTGAACAAATTTTCATGAAAAAATTTTCTGTTTTCGTTGTAAAATCTCTTCGTTTTAACAAAAATATATCAATATCGATTTTTATTGACTACTTTATCAACCTTTTATCATTTTAGAGAGAGTTTGATCAGTTTTTTTGCAATTCGCAAACATCAGTTGTACAATAATTTTTCCAAGTTCAAACTCGTATATTATATACGTACGAAACTTCCTGTTCATATAAAAATCTCATCCATTTGTCGGTTCTTAATTCAAAGTCCTGTTACCGCACAAGGCCCGTTTTTCATTAAAATACACACTTGAATTATGAAAATTGTTTACTCAAATTACGACGCCTAAGCCAGTTCTGTAGGACAACAATGTAACGCAACTATAGTCGTCATGATAAAACTCTAATTAACTCAACTCGGTGAGCAACAAAGGTCAAGCGCGTATCTGTTCCTTTTCGTTCTTCCGTCCCTTCTTTCTTCTGATGACTACGTTTTCTTGATCGATCATTAATAGGTTTCATACTTCCGTCAATTGAATTTAATACGATTCAAATTCGACGCGGTCACTTTTTCAGACGCATCATTTATATTCAAAGTCCATTAATCAAAAGGAAATAAAAATCCACAACGAGTAGTCCGATGGCTTTGCTTGGCTGACTTTTGTACTTTCGGACGTATTGGCCGATACAAAGGACGTGCAATGGTAACAATTAAAGGAGACGCCGTAATAGGTTGGTGAAAAGAAAGGACAAAGAAGAGAAAAGAGTAGGGATTTGTGGCACCGTCGACGTCGGCGGCAGTCTTTAGAATTTTTGGTAATTTGATCCGTGCGCGCTCGGGATGACTCCTTGGGGTCACGCTACTCATAAACACTCGGCGATTTCTTTGTCATCCTCTCTTTATAGTATAATGTCTTGAACGTGCACATGCTCCGCCCGAATTCTTTCTCTATCCCCGATTCGTGTTCTCATTCTCATTGTGCTCATCTATCCGATTATATTTGACATAAAAACGCCCATATAAACTTGTAACTGCGCGTTACAACGTGAGCCAATTTTCGAAAGGAATGCTCGAGATCGTTATAATGAAATGAAATCGGTAGCATTTGAAGGCGTAACTTTCTAGTGAACGATGCTTATAATATTGCTGCAATGCTGTTTTCGATGGTCAAAATGTCTTTTAACAGGCAACAATGGTTAAATTTATCCATTTGTCAATTTTATTATTTATTAATGTAATAAATGCGTTACTGTATTACAGTACTTGTTTTGCTGAAACTTCTAATTTTAAGTAGTTTAAAACTAAACTTCTTAATTTACGTACTTTGTAAGGGAATTCGTTTTGCAGTGTAGCGTATTGAAAATTAGCACTAATGGTACTTGACAGTATCTATGCTGCTTTTGAAAGTGAAATGTCTGATTTTTTGTTACATCTACTGAAAGGCAGACTTCGTTTGAAGAAACAAATACATAATAGGGTTTACATTTGCTGTTTTGTTTGATTTTCGACTGTTTTTATAACTGAATTTATAAGTATTTATAAGTATTTTTAATGATCTATTGTTGCTTTTCACATATTTTAAATAATCCTTCCGTCTCTTAAATGCCGCAAAATTTTCGTCGTTGTCATGGAAAATTTTATTTTTTTCCCACTCTTTCCCTCATCCGTCGTAAATCGACAGTGACGAACCTAATAATTCAGAGCTGCTTTCTGAAGAAGCCCTTTCCCGTAAAAACTCTAACGCCAGTTCAGCGCACTAGAAACATCTAGCAACGAAAATAAAAAAAAAGAAATAAAAAGAAAAGCCGAACACTAAAAGTCCGTGGTCATTAAAGAGCAAAAAAAGTCGAGTATAAAAGAGAGACGAGAGGGAGAAAGCGATAAACACACGGCGAGCTGATATTGTGAATTTAGCACAAGGTGGCGAGGGGGCGCGGCACTCATTCACGAGCGATGTTTGTACAAGCCGAGGCGGGGGGAGAATTTTAAGGGATATCCTGAAGGAATCCGAGGTTTGCGTGGGATATATTTTTTCCTAAAATACCGCTAACTCATTCGGCGACGTTTCCCGCGACATGGACGGCTCGTGTTCGACGCGGAGGAGGCTCGCAGATTCAGGTAGGTAAACCAGTCGTATGGGAGTTTGTCGTGTCGGCGATAAATAACGAAAGAACGAGAATGAGGATGCGGGTGACAACAGTCAGAAGTCAACTGCGAATAGCTGGAACGGCGCTCGCTCGGGCCTCGAAGATCGTGGACACTTTTCGCAGATTTCGACGTGCGCGCGATAACGACGAGAGGCGTGATAAATGGCCCGAGGATCGGCAGAATGGCGGATATAAAAAATTCCATAAAATAAAACAAAAACGCGCCGACAAGATATACGTATTTTTGTCGAAACAACTGAATTCTAATCGTAACCTTTCACGGCGCTAATTTATGGCCCGAAAAATCGTTGCCAGTCAAATTAACGTATTTTATTATTTGATTAAGCGCTCGCGCATCCAGATTGATGCTCCTGATATCGCGGAGCCTGGGCCGAGACAATTGTCGGACTGAAATCGCTTGAAATCAGTTAGCGAGCCGAGGTGGACGAATATGCCGAATCCAAGTTTTTATATCATGAATAAAGTGGTCGATTAAGTTATACCTTCCGTCGAGGAGAAACTTTTAACTAAGAGAGAAAGAGAAACAACTACTGTCAAGAAATTTCGATCAGATTACCGTTTGTTTTGCTTTCAGTGTCGTCAAATCTTGAAAAAGGAATATTCAAGTCAAGTCTCAATATCTTTGATGATATTTTCCTTGTCTCAACTTTGTTTGACGCACTTTCTCCGTTCTTCAGCTACGTGACCTCTATCGGTGAAAAAAATTACGCGAATTGAATTGCGAAAAATCATTCCCACTCGGGTCTTTTTCAAAGACTGACCAAGTACCTTATTGAAGCCCAAGACCAAATAATGTCAAAGCCGGTGTTGAACTCAATTGCCGTCTTTCGTCAAGCTTTCTATTTCCATGCTTATAATCGAGAATTGACCGTATGAATCAAGCCGG
Organism: Aradophagus sp. ZL-2020; assembly: GCA_022817685.1. Lineage (NCBI taxonomy): Eukaryota > Metazoa > Arthropoda > Insecta > Hymenoptera > Scelionidae > Aradophagus > Aradophagus sp. ZL-2020. The sequence continues at coordinate 28,709 of JABFOV010000098.1, read as the reverse complement.
GCCGTGTTCGGCGGTATCCTTCGACAATGAAGGAGCGATATATTCTACCGAAGACACTGATTCATCAGGCGCAAAGCACTAGGAGCGCTTAGTTAAATTGACTCGTCGACACGACTTCGAGGCCAACACCCACTTAACGCATTAGCACTGACAATAGAGACGCGCTACGCTTAAGTAGCACGATTGCGAGCGTGATTATCTTGCTCTTGTACAAGTTGTCCGACAGGAAAGGAAACAAAAAACGAAGGCGAGCGGAAAAAAAGCATCGTCGCGGCTAAGGGTTGCCGGAGGAGCATCAAAACGGATTACAATACTAAGTCTTCTCTGACGTCATAATCTCGAGAAATATTCAGGTGCCGTCACACGTCCTAATTCCCTTACGTGAACTCGTGTCGTGCCACGGAATTTCGTTTCCTCTTTCTTCATTTGCATCCCACAGTTGCATTGTCTTTTACCCCATTCACTTATGCTCGAGATTTGCATCGGGCATTAAATTGTTTTCGAACTTGCTACAGTGTAAAACTTAGAGCTTGGGATTGAGTTCATCTCATGTTTGAAGAAGGACAACAACAAAATTGTTGACATTCGTCTGTTTTTTCGAGTACAAAGTGAATGCAACCATCGAGTACGAGTTATTTTCAACAGAACCTTCTTATACGGTGAACCGGCGCCGAGGAAAAGCAGCTGCTGATTTCGGGCGAAATCGATTTCGATATCTCGACGATCTGAAATTCAATCGTCCGTAAGTGGGCATAAGGCTAATGATATCTATCCTTTAACTGACCTATCCTGACAAGATTTAGATTCTTCACATACCAAATGTTTGCGTTTCCTCCGACTTAAACTTCAAATCAATTCTACGTCAATTTTTTCCGTCCATTTTCTTTCTCGGAAACGTTTGATGGCTTTTGCGGCTCGTTGAGATTAACTTTGGTAAAGCCAGAAACGTTACAACCCTAAACGTCGAAGGATGTCGGCCGATTCGTTACAGGAACATGTCCCTTTGAAAGCTTTGAGTAGAAAAGTAAACGAGCCCGTTATAATTATCGATTTGGTACATAACATTAATGTGGTCCAAATTAAGCTAACAATAAAATAAGTAAATAATGTAAAGTTGATACATTAGTAAGGTATCCGAATACGAAACGACAATATTACGATCAAATTTTATAAAATTTGATATTTATTTGAAATTTTTTTAAATAATTTACAATCTGTTTTGGTCATTTCGTTTTCTTCAATCGTCAATTAATTTCAATTTATTATATACGCCTGGTTTCTTATTTAAATATCATTTAAGTACGATAATGATGAAGTATTCATAGAGCCTTGATGATAGTGTCTACCATTAAAATCACATTGAATTAAAAAAAAATTTGTAATGTAAATTGCTGCTTTTGACATTTTCAATGACTTAACTAAAATGTTCTCGAAATTTATTTAAATAAAGTATTTTACCTCAACTTCGGAATATAATTTTAAAATATTGCTCCATTTTATTGTAATGTTTTTTGGATACCAACCGAAAATATTTTGGAAATTATTACCACCGTTTCCCTGGAGGAGATGACCTTTGAAGAAAGCAATTTTTCATTGCATCGCTCCACAATCAAGTGAAGCGATTGTAAATCTCATTTTCATTGGAATTGGATGCAAGAAAAGGACTTTATGAAAAACTTGGCTCGGCTGTTCGAAATGTCATTCTCGAATTTTGGCGATTTTGGCGACAGCGTCTCTTGATGATTCAGGTTCACCGTATCAGGCTTGATTTAAATTTCTAGCAGATGCGAATCGACCATAAATATCAGCTCGTCCGTGGAGCAGCGCCGAAATCGGCAGATAGAACCACTTTGCTCTCGGGCTTTGTCGCTGGTCCTCGGGGCCTGATTTTCCCGATATAAGCGAACGGGGCGGTGAAATCGGGCGCGCAGCGCTCTTAAATTTCGCGGCGTTTCTTCCTCGCGCGGGACTACTCGATTACCTCGGCCCACACGGTTGTGTCGGGACCCACGTAGCGAGCGATATTCGCAGGCGGGCGATGCGTCGAGGGAGAGAAAACGAGCCGGTACCGAGTATTCGTGACAAGATACTAGATTCACGCGGAACGGACCACACAAAGACGACGGCCGCGTTGGAGAAAGAAACGAGGCGAGAGAGGTGTGGGCCCGAAAGTCCCATGCGCTCGATATCGCGCGGCAACCAGGCGTGAGGAGGACCTTATAACCGCCCGAGACACCGTGGCCGCGCATTATTTGCTCGGATCCGAAAGGCACGGCCGAGGGGCGAGGATCGCGCCGAGAAACGGGATCGGAGACACGCCGCGACCACCGCGTCGCCTCGGCCACGACCGTCGTCGGCGTTTTATTCTTATCCGGTCGATCGGCTCCAAAATTTTTGACGAACGCGCCGCAACTCGGCCCTCGCCACGACCCGTTGCGCTTTGCCAGCTAAGCCATGGGAATTTCGGCCATGCGCGGTTCCTCCGGATCGGACACCTTCCGAGCTTAATGTTACCTCTCTTTTTTTTCTCTTCCTTTTTCTTTATTAAGAGAATAGACTGGCGAACGGACCATTCGGATTAGTCGTGATTTCGAGGGAAATCGATTGTTGGGATTAATATTTTCGCTGGAAAAAATTTACTTGCTATCAGTAAATTATTACAACTGACGATTTAACATTCGCTTTTTAGCAACTTTATTTTTCATTGTTTGTTAAAATATTACAAGTCATGTCTATTCGAAAACAAGCACATCCTTCTAACGACAAATAATCACTTTAAAAAACGCAGTCCAATTGTCGCTGTTCATGTTGAACTTCGCAACCTTTATCACATGAAATCAGTTTGCTATTATAGTTACTCAATACACCATAAATAAGGAATACTTTTGTTTCGAAAGAAAGATCGACTTTATGAATCGCCGTCGTAAAATAAAAAAGTGAACAAATAACGATGGATTTAAATTGCGATAAAAAGCTACGAAAATAGTGGTATAAAGTGCAAGAGCATCGATTGGATTATCTAGTGTAGAACAGCGATTGCACTCGGTAGATAAAAAAGGATTGGCATATAACTTGGACGAGGAAAACACCTTTAGTACCATCGTCATCCGTTACTTAAAAGAGATAATCGTTTGACACGAACTAGGAAGTTGCGATAAACAGGGAGCTTGTTCCTAGATAAGACGATATAGACTACATAGTTTCATTATATGGTTGTATCAATTAGCAATGTTAATTATATTACCAATCTGAACGATGCAGACGTTTCCATCCGGGTATCTTCCTGGCAGCAATGTCTTATATTATCCTCGAGATTACGCGACGGAAGTTGCCGGAGATATCAATTTTTTATACGAGTGCGTAGAGTTATGTTTTAATTAATACATGTTTATGACATTTTATTTGATTGTCATTATATAGATAACAGTAATGACCATTTTTCGGAAGAAATATTACACGATTCCAGAGGGACAATATTAAATTAAACCAAAATTAGAAAAAAACAAAATTATAAAAAAATCATACAATTTACAAATTGATATTGTTATTTACAAATTAATATAATATTGACAATAAAATGACGTGCGGACGTAAATATCGAAAGATTGACATGGAAGTATTAAATGCAATTCAACAAATTCATTTAACGAGCAACACAAAAACGATTAATAATCCAATTATAAATCAGATTGAGAAATTACCGCATACCAAGGCCATTATCAGCATTATTAATCAGAAGTCACTACAGCGATTCGACCGAAGCCAATCATCAATAATCAATGTCAATCCGGACAACTGTTGGCCGGTAAGAACAAAATGTCGCCGGATCAGATACACGCCAATAAAGTACAGGTTCCGAAATTCTTCCGCACTCTCAGGCGGAGTATCGTCTCCCTGATCTACAAAGATGACAACCGCGATCATCTTCCAAAGCCAGTCGCCAATTACGTCGATTTCCCACTAGAACAAGAATGCTTATCCGCAAGAGCTCACCGGCCGAAATGCAAACGATGGTGTCGATTTTCAAGTGGGAAAGAAAAAAGTGAAATAAAAAAGAAAGAGAAAGAAGGAGGGAGGGAGAGGAGAGACGCAAAAAAGACGAGCTACGAATTCCAGCGCGTCGTTAATTCGGGTTGCCGGAGTTAACGACACGTAAGCTGTAAAAGCTGAGTCCCGCGGACGTTTCCTGGCAGAAGGCGCGCTATCGGTCCGCGCTATTGGCCTGACAGGACGAGGAGCCACCCCGTTCCGCTCGCGACGCCAAGACGAATCGGGGGTGTCGGCGAGATTGAGACCGGGGGGGGTGACACGGTGGGAACGATCGGGCCCGTGGTCGTGGAGAAAACGAAACGACGGCCCGATCGGAGGGATCGGCTGGCCCGATTTTCGTTCGCCGGGATTACAGGTTTGCGAGGAGAAACCGAGCGAGCGAGAGGACGATCGAGATCCGAAACTCTGGTGCAAATTGGACGATTCGACGGTTCCCACACGTCGCTTAATTAATCGACTCGAAAATCTTGACGATCGCCCCGGGATCCGTTTGTTACAGCGCCTTCACGTTTCGTTGTATTTTGATCATTTTACAGGCTCGCATTGTATTGGTAGATTTTTGACGATATTTACTGATGTGAAGCGTTGAATATATTTAGAAACAAAGAAATATACAAGTATTGTTGTTGATTCTATCGAAATCTTGCTCTAAGATGAATAACATTTTCTCAAGGACAATAACATGATAAATAATGAATATATAGTTCATAAATATGAACTACACTGTAAAAAATTTTAATTTCAATTACTAATACTATAAAATTAAAGTTGAATCTGAAATTTCAGCCAATGAAACTACTCTATTTCAAATAGAAAATAATCTCATTTGTCAATTTTTCAAATTTAACTTTAATTTTACAAGGAATAGTACTTCAAAAAGTCGCAGACTTTTTACAGTTGATAAATTTGTTTTTATATTTCGATTTTTGAATTGACCTTAAAAAAAATATCGTTGTTCGACATGATAATGAGTGAATTTTAAAAATAATTCAAAAGATATGTATCGAAACACACAAGATATTGTAATAAAATAAAAGGTTTTCGAGGATTTGTTAAATAATAACAATCATTTAATGTAATAAACATTAGCCTATTTTAGTTGTACATCTGACATCGTTTCAACACTAATCCGATCTCTCTGCATTATATTCCGCGTGCGAGATTTATGAAATTGAACGGCCGAGGAAAAGAAGAAGAAAGGAGTTTGGGAGATTGTTGTCAATGCAGAAATGCATGAGCACCGCCGTGATCAGGGTGGTCACCCGTCAGTTCGCCGCTCAAGCTATTTTCGGCATAAGTATCTTCTCTCGAAAGATTCATGCACGCTCCGTTTCAACACGCTGTACGTCTTTTATTAGCACTCGACGAGCTCGTGAACTTATCTATCTAAAAGCTCATGAGAAAGTGTCACGGTACAGTGCACTTTCAGTCGTTAAAAAGACAAGTACACGCAGGTACACTTTCCAATATCTCAATAAGAAAAGTGTTTGGCAGTAAACAATTCAATATCTATTTTTAACAAAAGAAATCAATTAATTTTGTGAATCATTCTTTAAACCGTTCATTGCATAATTAAAAATTCTCTTGTTTTGACGACGTGTCTTTATTCATTTCATTAAAAAGTGTTTTAAACGTTGAAGTAATTTCTTGGAAAGTTTTCAAACAATTTTGAATAACGAATAACCAATACATTAAACTTTAACGATGATTTGCAGCGGGTGTTGGAAATATCATAAAGCGATGGTATCTCGTTACATCTGCTCACGGTATAAATCATTTTTCAATCTTAATACGTCAAGTTCGAATGAATAGAACTCTATTCCATTCACAAAACGAGATCAACGATTTCGGAAATTTTCTGCTTCCTTCAACAGGCGCGACAGTCTCTTTGTGTAAATTAATTTTAAAATAATCATCTTTTTTATCCCCTATCGGTGGAATCTCGCATTATTATAAAGTCATAAGCAATTTAAAAATTGTTGATTATTTGTTTCTTTATTTACAAACCAAATATCTCGGTAAAAAGATTGTTACGAAAAAAAATGCGAGGGTCGATTGCTTACTTTCTATTTTGAATCCTTTATTGTTCATTTATTATCAACACTGAGCTCAGGCTCGAAATAAACCTTAAATCACTATCAACACTCAATACCTGAATAGGGACTTTTGGGTGAGAGGAACTTGAAAGGAATTAAATTATGACGTCAACTGTATAAAAACGAAAGAAAGGAGAAGAGGCGAAAAAATGTGTTTGTGAGGAGGCACGTGCAATACGCCTCTCGATCGATCCTGTTCCCTCGTGTTCTGCTACTTTTGGGAAAAGGACGATCGAGCTTGGCGATCTCACGGCGCTCCATCTAAGAACACCGAATCCTCCCGAAGCAACAGATTAGGATCTAGATTTCGAGCCCACCCACTCAGAAACCTTCTTAGTTTCTCAGGTACTTGGCAACAATTAACCGTAAAACGTTGCCTTCTTTATTTCACTCAGTATGCGCCACGGGTGCGCGTTATTTACCTTGACTCGTCTTCTCCAGTCTAAGGTCACGATTTATTGTCCTCAGGGGGGGAAAACATCGCACTTAAGCAAAGGACATTTTTTCGATCAGTTCGCTCCTTTGTTGCCGTGTTAACGTTACTGATTATACCAAACATTCGAAGAGCAACAACTGAAAATAAGAATTCGCCCCTTTTATCACTTTCCGTTTTAAAAGTGTTATTCTAACACGATTCGGTGCCACGTTAGCGTGATCGTTTTTCGCGTGCAGTAATCAGATCGTCGTTCAAACATTTTGATAAATTCAATTGTATTTACCGTAACTTTAATAGACAAAAAGAACGATTAATATATAATTTTAATAAACAAAAGGAATTATTTCATTTCCATTATACCAAAGTCAGAATCTTCAACTTACGGCGGGAAAATCGACGATTTGAATTTCGTCCCCGCATATTGCACCCGCAACTCGTTTCACCTGACAAAAACACGACGAACGCGATACGTTGAAAACGCTCTCTCGATCAGTGTGATCGAAAAACAGATGTTTTTCCGAAACATCTGCGCATCCGACGAATGTCGCCCCGAGGATTTACAATTCCAATTTAAACTCCTGTCAATCCAAACGAACGTCTCAATATTTTCCACGAGATCTGACGCGCCGCGATAACCCTACCCGAGACGTGGCTAAGTGCGCGGCGGAAAGTGTCAAATCGGTTTTCGGAACGCCAGGCGAGAAGTCAACGACTTAATAGCGCCGTACGCATTATTAAGGGCGAGCCCGACTGAACGGGCGACATTGTACGAAAGTTGGAGGGAGTGCGGGGAGGGGGTCTTTTTTCCGCTCCATGACGAGCTCTTATGGTTGTTAATAATGTATTTTGAAGATAAGCATGTACTCGAGCAACACAAGGGACGCGTGCTTGGCATAACTCGGATCATTGTGGGCCCAGCACGAGGCCCTATAGGCCACGCATTGGCCGGCGGTGGTGGTACAGCGAAAGGCAGGGACACGGAGGCCCCGCGTCGCATTGACAACAATCACATTCATCGAGAGCCTCACAATACTAATCATAAAGACGCCGCCTATTATAGTGTCCGCCGAATACTGCAGACGCGGTTCCACTCAATTGGAATATTACTTTACGGGCCGCGCCGCTATCGAGCAATGGAATTTATATTCCTTTGTCACGTAACGTCGTCGATTGGCAGTTATGACTTGGAAAAAAAAATATTACGTTCTATTCATGTATACAATCGTCGGCGGAATACATGTATGCACGATCTGAAACCAGGGTGTTCTATGTCCTCGAATTGCTTCGAAATTAGGAACTGAAGGAGATTTCGTTTGGTTACTTTTTTTTCGAAAGTTCAGAAAATCATCGGCAGATTTTTGTCGTGTGGGAACTTATGAACCGAAATGATCGTGTAATGCAATATAGATTCAGAAATATCCACTGTATTTACTGGCTACCATGGTGTGTACGATTTTTTTTTGTCGGAAGTGTAACAGAGCGCAATTTTTTATTAACTCTTTAGTGAAGCAAATATTACATTTATTACAAGAGAGATAAAACAAGTTTTCCTCTCGCGGTTAAGATGAAAATATAGAACTGAAGATGATTTAAATTTATTGGAAAACGAAGAATAGTAAACATTTAGACAAACGAGATAACGCTTTTTAATATTTCTCTTAAATTCAAATGTCTTCTATAATGCGTCTATTTTGTAATTAAAAACTCATCATCTCAAATATGCCGGCTTTACTCTTTAACTTTCGAATATGTTCACGAGCTTTATATCGGTACTATACACATCCATATGTATACATGTTTTTCAAGAAATTCCCGACAATGAAATTCCGGAAAATCATATAAAAAAAGACGATCGCTTTTCAAGAACATGAGCTTACACACCTCGACAACAATAACCGCTATAAATTTTTTAGCCACTGTATTAATCAGCGCGCACAACAATGAAACATTCCGCAGCTGCCCCGAGGCGAAATGACAGATGGAAGATTGAAAGAATACGTTTCACCAATTTTCATTTTCTTATAGCACCCGATTCGTAAGACTAATCCTCCTTCTCTCGTATCACCTCCACAAAATCGACTTATTAACGAGAAAATTATACGCCTGGCGAGGCCCAAGTACTACCAACACTTGCCAGGTACCGCAACACATCTCAGATCGATTCGCTCGAACATTTGCTCGCAGTGCTCGTCTTTGTCTAATCGTCGTAGGCCCGGCCCGAAAAGGATCCCCCAAGGTTTCCATGACAATAACTCGAAAAAAGGAAATGGAAAAAGACGGGGAGGAGGGCGGCGAAAGGGAGAAGAAATGCCCCCCTGGGGTTATGCAGCATACGGTAGCCACCCAAAGTGTACGCGCTCGAGACCACCGTGACAATTCCCCCCAAGATTTATCCCTTTTGAGTAAAGAAACGGAGAAAAAGTGAGAATAGGTATCGAAGATGGCCGGCTGAATCGAGATGCCGGGGTGCGTTCGTTTTATATCCCGACCGGGTGACGCACTCGAGCCGGCATTGTCCTCCGGTGAAGAGTGTGCCGAAGTGGAGATGTTGTCGGGCGAATCGAGGAATCGCTACCTAAAGGCACGAAAAGCCGCTCGGACAATTATGCGAGCGTGTCGGCCGTGAATGGGGGATTTGTAGGTGAAAAATGATCGGCCGTGAAACGGCGTCTGCCGATCTTTTGTCGCGCGTTCGCTCCACAGCTCCGTTGGCTGTGCTTAAAGGACAATTTGCGCGTACCTGGTGGTGAGTTAAAGGCGCCCCTTTCACGCCCCGGGCGCCGGCCGTCGAATGCCGAACGCTCGCTTGTCAGCTCCCGCGACAACAACAAAACTCAAGATCGCATCGAGGTGCGATCATTAAATGCGGCCACGGTATCGCCCGGGACTAAACGCTCGGCATTCCATTGTGCGAAGCGACGCGGCTAGAAGAATTTCGTGTCTAACAGGATCAAGCCGGGAAATTATAGAACGCGCGGCGATCGTTCGGAAACAATTTATTGGACCGGATGGGAGCAGACTGCGGCGACTAATTGTGCGCGATGCGCGATCCAGTTCGATTATCGTTCGGCTTTTGTGGAAGAGGTCAGAGAGCTGTCACTCAAGCGCTCGCTGCCTAGCTACCCTCCCATTAGGCCATTCGAGCCTCTCGCTTTTTAATTGCTAAATTGATGGCAATTTTGCGGGACTGGAATTCGATGTATTCAACGGAAAGCCGTGCTAGACTGATACGATTTATAGGCGCGCCGTGATTCCGCCGCTCTGCGATCGGCTCGCCCGAAATCGCTATCGCATTTAATTTCACGCGAAAGCAATACGTTTGCCGCGGCGGGATTTCGGCGTCGGCGGCTCCCTATAACTCGGGCCCCAATAATAAGTTTAATGCCGGGATCGGGCTCGTAAATCTCGCTGTTACACTCGGAGGCGCTCGCGGCTACGACAGCCGCCCGCTCCGGCTTTTTTTCGACGGAAAAGGACAATACGGCGGATCGCTGCTTACGAAACCACCGAGCCACGGGATTTCGTACTCGTCGCGATGTTATCGCTCGTGAATGGCCCAACTTTTCGATCGGTGATATTTCCCTGGCGTGACTGCTTGGCCGTGGTTTCGTCGGGCCAACCTGTCTGTCAAATAAATTATGCCGTTACGTTTCAACGATACAATTTTCTTTTGTATCAACTCGGTTCGCTTCTATCGCGGTGAATGAAACCATCAATGGCGCGCGCTGCCCTCGTCCAAAGTAGCGCGTTAATCTCCGGCTCGATCTGCTTCGACGTCTTTGTCGCTTGTGTTTATCCGGGAAGCCAAAGATGTCGCTGCTGAGTGATGCTTTTTTTTATCGAGTCGGAAATTAGCATTTATAATAAACGGGGATTAGCGGCGGTAAAAAGTGCTGAGGGATTTTCGCCTAATATGATTACATTCACAGTTACATTCCGACGAGTGGCCGACAAGTCGGGGATCTGATTGGATTGTTGTATGTGTATGTGGTAGGGTCAGGAAATATCATCATTAGATAACGATCGGTAAAGTCAAATATAAAGTCATCGGATTAGGTCAATAATGTCGGCCGACAGGTTCCGAGCAACGAAATTCGAACCACACGTCGGATTGGAACGGAGAAAAGCGTTCAAGGCTGCGGGGAAAAATCGTCCTCTGTTTCTTACAAGCTATTCATAATTGCTTCTCGGGCTAAGATCGTTTGGAATGATAACTTTTTCTCGCCTCTTTTTCGTCCGAAACGAAAAATGCCCAGTTTTTAGTAATAGAACATCTTAATAACGCACTAGTCATAACGACACCCTTGTGTTATGGGAAAAAAAAAGAAAAGAAAGGAGATAAAATGTTATCGATAATAAAGGCGAATTGGCAAAGGCTTCGCAGATTGCGCTTCATGGGAAAGCCGGGCCCTGAAATTTCGGTCCACGGGAATGACGAGTCGGTGCGCGGGGCAAAAATCCAGGAACTTATAAAGACGGCCGAGCGAGGCAACATAAAAGTAGCAGAAAACGACTGGTGGGATGGAAGGGGCAAGTCATAACCCCACCGAGTAATTGGACGTTTCCACTTTTAATTGGCCACTCGACGGCCCGGCCTCGGTTGTTAGGCGTTATATTGTGTTGCGCTGTAAACGCTTTTGCTGGAAGTTGAATCGGATTTAGACGCAGAACGATGGCCAGCGTTTTCGGCGTTTGCCTCCTGAAGAGCGCGTACCTGTTTACGACGGGACGACCGGGAAGAAAAGAAGCAAGTTAGGGATCCAGCGCCAATTATACGTATCAAGAAGGAACAAACGAAATTGGGCCCCGTGGCTCTGCCACGGTTTTTCCCGATTGCCGGGCCCGTGCGGTTTTGAAAGTGATTTCGAAAGGGTAGACGCTCCAGACGAAGACTAGACTGTCTCGAAATTCGATCGAAGCCTATGCCATTTCAAAATTGTATGTGTATTTTTAACTATCAAATTTTTAGTTGGCGTAATGACGAAACAAATATTGAAATAACTTAGTCTTCGTCCGGGGCGTCGATATAATTGTTACGTTATTAAATACCACTTAAACCTCGACCGGCCTCGCGAAAGACCTTCGAATCTAAAGGTCCCCTTAATAACTCGGAGACTCGCATAAAAAAAGCAAACAACCAGACTGGCACGGCTCTATAATTTAGAATAATGAAATTATATCTATCAGTATATCGCAGTTTGCCGGCGATATCGTTATTAGAGAACAATGCGTGCCACGGTTTTACGCTATTATACCCGCGTTCGAGGAATCGAGCTCGAACTGTCACAGCGGCGTTTCGCTGGAAATCCACTTTTACGATTTATCAATTTCAATTCCGAGGGGGCACTTCCCGCTAGATCGCCGTAGATTTAAAGGTGTAATTATATATCGCGCTTTCTGGATTTCGGGGTTCCGTTAAATTAATGGCTACAGGTGGCAGTGCAGAGTAAATGATAATTTAATTATAGGCTGAGTGTTCATAGTACTGTTTAATATATTTTTGAAAAGAGGACGAATTGTTTGCGAATGGCATCTTCTTTTTAATGATGAAATATAGTCGGTCGAAATGGCACTGGATCTTGTTCCTCTTGGTTTAGTTCACCTGGGGCCATTTTTATTCAATCTGTCGTCTTTGCATTTACCATAAATTGTTACATCAGAGAAAGACCATTACAATAAATATATTTTTCCGTCAATAAATCACGGCGTTTCTAATAAACGGCCAAAGGGGCTCCGGTAAAAGTTCGATGAAACTTCGAAACAAATTTAAAGTAACACATGTAATTTCAAATGGAATTTTTAGCTTACTGAAGAAGCATATCTATCAAAAGGCAAAAAATATTATCTCTTCTCCACCCTCTGTCAGATGAAAAGAACTTTTTAATAGGCTTCAGCCAAAAATTGTATGATATATTAATAGACCGAATCCGAGATCGATTAGAAATAATTGACGCGTGTGCTACGGGGGTTTTTATGGCCTGGCTAGAAAGGTGATTTCGACACGGTCCTTCAAAGTATCCTTGCTCCTACAAGACTCTCGGACTTTTATAATCATTTTACGTATGCGATTATTTTATTTTTTATAACACTTCGTAAAACACTAAAAGCCGACCCAACTTTGCCGTCGATATATAAACCGCACGAAACACGGGAAGTATCGTTCAGCTACTCAAAACTATATTTCCAGTTCGACCTCCTTTGTTGATTGTTCTCGCTTTCAAAAGATTATTACCCAAACACATCGCCAGCGTCAATAAGAAAGCAATTTTGCAAGAAATCGCTCCACGCAAATCAGCTCCAAATTCTTTATGGATTTTCGAACAGTTATTCAAATTTCAAAGATTTGCCGATGCGTCATCTGCACTTCATTTCGGACACTTTTATTTTGCCATTATAATATTTAAGATTGTCTACCATACATTGTTAAAAATTTTGCAATTCGTTTTTGGTAATCTCGTTTTAAAATGACTTTAAGTATCTTTATTTATAAAAATTAAGGTACTAGTAATTTATATCTTTTTGAATGATATTTTAATTATTGTGATTTCAGTATTTGTACATTGGATGCCTTCGAAATGAACTTTCAGTACATAGTTTTATATTTTATAACACTGACTTCAAGTCTCAATGTCAGCGCACGCAGATTTTTTTTCCCCCATTAAACGTTCAACAAAAAATTGAAAGCACCATTGAATTTTGCATGGATGTAGACTGCGGTGCAAAAAAACTCATTTATATAATATCTTTAAAATTGCTCGACAATTGAATAGATTGTTAAAAGTACCGGAAATATTTCATAACGTATTGAACAGTCTAAGTAAAGTTCCAATTTTACAAGGATGTATTAATTATTACATGTATTAATCATTCAAATTATTCTTGCCGAATATTGATAATATATATTTTTATTTGACTGAATTACAATAACGCCTAGTTAGGAAATTCAGAGAAAGAATAATGGGTACTTACGTGTGTGAAAAGCAACATTTAGCAAACAATAAATTAATTATGCTTTAAAAGCGTGTTATTTTGAAATTCGCCACAGGCGTTTGCACCAGGTGTTTCCAGATGTTCAGGCGAGAATGTTAAACACGGCATCTCTTGCTACGTGAATGTCAGTGCTGTAATTGATTTAGATTTAACGCAATCTTTGTGTACCGCAGTTTTTCTTTTTTTTTTTTTTCTTTTCAGTGTTTTGCACGTTTCGCCAGTTATTAAGAAAGTATAATAAGCCGCGTCAGAAGACATTTTCTTTCGCAAAACGTGTTATTTTATCTCCTGAATCGACACTTCATTTCTATATTGATTTTCATTCAAACGATCCCATTGTAAGACCTTTTGCTTGTCAGAATATGGAATGGAAAGATAAAATAGCGGTAATTGAATAGACTTTATTATTTGATCTTAAAAATACGGAGATTAATTAAAGACCAAAGTCGGCATTTGTTAGACAATCGGTCATTTAAACAACTACGTTGTCGAGTGAGTTGGTACAAGAGCGAAAAGATTTCTCAACTGTACACAAAATGTGTCATTTGAGAATACTACCTCGTTTCAAGAATATCAAATTTCGATTTTATAAAAAATTACTAATTTTAAAGATACGATTTTGTAAGCTCATTCAAAGAAATCGAAAAAGTTAAATAACTGAAAAATTCGTTTTCTGATTTTCAATTAAATTTACCGATTTTTCCAGTTTTCTGATTTTCAATTAAATTTACCGATTTTTCCAGTTGCGCCAACGGAAAATCCGCCAGTTGTTACCGAGTAACAACTGATATTGGATAAAATTTTTCTTAGCGCTCAATTTACATTAATATACTGCTTGTCTATTCGAGGTGAATCATTTTAGCATTGGAAAGACTCCCGTTTATTCAAAGCCCATAAGACGCGCCATCATATTTAGCAATGAAGCAAAGAACTTCTAATATTACAATACCGTTACATCGGGTTTTATTTTTCTCCGCGAGGGAGTCATTATTTTTCATTCAACAGTTTAATGATCAAATTAAATATAACTACTTGTCGTATAATATCTCTCGCGCGTGCAATAAACTGCATAAATGATTGTATGCTAATTTTATAAAGTCATTAAATCGAAATAATAAAGTGAATCGTAATCGTGTCATTCACAAAGATCCCGACAAATTTGATTGAAGCGATTTTCTTTCGGTTGACAAAACAGTGTCCGTTGCGACAGGCTCGGTGCTAAAAAAACGACCGCGAGGTTCGATGACATTTTTCCTACGATCATCGGATAAGGCCAATTTCAAACGTTTAATCGAAAGTTTTATCAAGCAAGCGCGCTGTAAAAGATTGCTTAGAATAAAGATGATGTTAAAATTCATGTCGAAACATAATGTATAAATGTTTATTCGCTGAGGGAGATAAAATGGATAAAGATGGGACACGGAATAGACATGTATTCGAGAAAAGGATTCATTTAACGCGCAACTCGGCCATAACAACAATCTTTCGAAACTCCTCTGTGTTAACTGTATGGGAATGACGGTAGACGGGTAACGCGTATAAAACGATCGGCGTGTTACATCGCCTGGTAGAATGTTTGTCTTTGGAATTTCGCTGCTTAAATTCAGGGACGGGTTATCAATAAGATTTAGTAGATAAAAGACGGAAACTTACATCGACCGTTTCTTACGTAGAATTCAATTGACGTACATATTTTTTGTATGTTACTTAGTTATTATTTTAAAACAGGTATATACTCTGACGGTTAAAGCTCTTCGACATTGATTATATATAAAACTGAGTACAACTGTTTTCGCTCAATCACACGCGAGGTTGAAAAATGTATCTGAAACCAATTCCGATTCAAGTATAGATGATTTCCCGAACCTTTATTTGTCAATGAATTAAAACTTGGAAAAAATCCATGACAAGTAAAACGTCCTTTTCCACTTTTTCGAACGGAGGGCAATGACTTTGACTGGATTTTTGTCTAAGTTGGGATTCGTTGATAAAAAGGAACCGTTGGAAAGTTGGTGCACGTAACTCGAATATTTCTATTATCGTTCAATGATTATTTCCTTCTCCTCCTGCCCCGGCAAAAGAACTTCTCGAAAAGAAACGCCGGCAAAGTGAACTGCGAGTCACGGGGCACGGGATCTCAAGAATTCGTCGCTGGCGTATATGGACTGTAGTTAACCAATAACATCGCGGATGATAGTTGGCAGTACGGCGCAGAAGCACTATATATATACGGTAATAGCCGTTATCAGCAGCGGTAGTATAAACTCTGAATGGGACTGCGATGGCGCGATCGTGTAGGTGGCGGGCAGTAAAGGCACCCGGGCGAGATTACAGCGCCGGGCCATTATAAGGTGGTCTCGCGCGGCTCCGGGAATTGCTTGAAAATTGAATCTCGTAGGAGCCCGTGAGCCGAGGAACCGTCTTTAAAAACACATAAATTAGAAGCAAATGGCCTCGCGAACGAGCCCCGTGACCGCTAAATTATGGATCGCTGACGCCGCCGCGCGCTCCGGAGGATCGGTCGTTCCGTGCGACAAGGCGCGCCAACTACTTGCATTATTTTCCACTTAACGCCGATCGAAGACGCGCGCCATTTTTATCCCTCTTTGCGGCGACCGGGGCGATTATTCAAATATCCAGCCACGGAGTGCGGATGCTTTTCATTTTCTTCGCTCAAATTCATCGTTACAAATACAATCACGTCACTGTTTGATAATCAATTGGAAGAACCGTTCACTTATAACCCAAAGTGTTTATATTTATAAGAGTTTGATAATTTTACGAGATGAATCGAAACGACACTCGGCTGTCTACAGTCGAGTTTCATGTCTACATGAAAAATCTTTTTAAGCGGTTTGATTTGATTTTTGATGCGGTGCTTTTGACCCCCTCATCTTCTTGCTCGGCCGCAAGTGGGTGCGCAATTACGGCGGCATAAAGAAGCCCCGGCCGCTGATGAGCAGGCTTCGCAACTTGATCGCGTTCGCTCGCGTTTCGACATTCGGAGTCGCTCGTATATATAATTCATATTGTATGATATTTTATTGCTTGGAATTCCGGTATGTGCTAAAATACGTGCTGGATCCAAATTACGAGCCGCTATTTCCACGGCGATCGCGCGCGCGCGCGCGCGTTATAATTTCTGCCCGACGCTGCGTAAATATGAAATTTTATACCGCCTCGTAAAACGCGAACTGTATTATTATTTAATATCAGTCAACAACTTTCTCTTCACTACCGGTTCAACATCAAATAGCCATGAATGATTTTATTTTGCATTTGGTTAGTTTCGTTAGCGCATCGATGATTGGGATTATGAATGCCTCGGTAGAGTTGCACCGGCGGTCGTTTTTGTTTTGACCTTTATCGCCCGCTGATTTTAACAGTGTAAAAATCCAAGAGCGCTTGTAATTAATAAATGTTAATCGACGCAATCGTTTTTTCGTTTCCAAGACACCTTGCTTACGATTGAACTTTGGAAAATTTGAATGAAATACGACATTTTTTCCTTTCCGGTCGTGTTTTCAACGGCTGGAAGAATTCGACGTTGGTATTAAGTGTGTCCGATGAAACGTGTTAAAAGTGAAGAAACGAGTTGCTTTCAAAAATGCAGTAACTCGTTTAGATGAGATTTTTAGAAGTTCAAATCAAATATACCGACGCTGATACAGGTTCTCTATTTATATCGTGGAAAGTAGTTGTTGTATATGACACATGTGTTGCTTTTATGCTATACGGGTGCGCCACGTGCATCAGGAGCGTAATGGGAAACATGCATGTGACACTTGCATCATGCGTTAAATGGCAGGTGTATCGTGTAGTTGTATTATTAGAACATGCATTTACATCAAGCATTATACCGTAATGGATCTTTGTGAGAGCGAATGAAAACGATTTTCTGTTACCTCCCAAGAATATAATTTAGATTAATATGCATGTATAGAATGTGCGTGTAAACATAAGATAATACAATTACTTTTATTGTTTTCTTAGAACGCAAGTTGCTGTGCCACTCAGACAATCGAAGCAGCGGCAAAAAGGGTGAGTACAACTTTAAAAATTGATATTCATTTTATGACAATCACAATGTGAGTAAAGTTTACTTCTTGATGAATTTCTCACATAACAATATAAAGATGTAATACTTGACAATAACGTAAATTTTATAAACTGCAAAAGGTTAAAGGATTTCAACTTTTCCTCATGTTATTTTTTATTTTTTGCAAGAAAAAAAAATTAAGACTTTTTTTAAGAAGTATTCATGCGATTCTGCAAGAATTATTCAACGAATTTAAATTATGCATTTATTTCACTCGCATAATTATAATAATTGTACACGTACATTATTATTTTCGTAGCGTAAAAGAACTTTTGGATACTTTTCAACAGTTCTTAATTTGGCCAACGTATTGACCATCTCAACAGTTTAAAAGTGAACATTCCAAGTGTAAACTTGAAAACACCATGACAAAGACATCTAAAAAATTTACGACTATCAAAACTACAGTATAAAATATTATGTTTACAATTTTCGACATGTGTTTAATAACACTTCTTCTTAGTTATTCATGGTACTGTTAGAAATATGGCATTGTTCATTTTTTGGATACCGACATTTCGTAATCGAAATCCATTAACTAGACAAATCTACTAAATCCCTCTCAGTCACTATATTAAAAAAAACATTGTTATCACACGACCCCTACTTAAATAGCAAGGGCAGTCCTGGTAAGGGCATCGCCGACAAATTAATTGCGCGACTCGAGAAGCGAGCCCGCGACGAAGCATCGTTAATTCTAAACACGCGGCGGCGCGTTTTAGCGCGAAGCCGTCTTAATTACTCGGGCGCGAGTTGACCGTCGGCGAGGTCAAGACCAGTTGGTCCCGTGTCGCGGTCATTAAACGGCGGTGACACGGGCCCCCGGTAGTTCTGGTAGTTGAGCGAGCGCGGCGCGGTCAGTATGTCAAGCGCACGACCACACGTGGCCGAGAATAAAGCGACGTGATCCGCGAGGCGGCCAGATAGCGGCCGAGAAGTGGCCCACCTCTTTCGCCCGCGACGAGAAAACGTCGCCGGCGCGGCTCGTATTTCAATCAGTTTATCTGCTTGTCGACGCGTGTGGCCGTGCACGCTGCCCGCGCGGCGTTGCGCGCGTCGCAAAAACCGTTCGCGCCGACGTTGTGTCGCGCCGACGATAATTCACCGGCCGCTTCGTACCTCAATTAGTTAACGCGCGCCGTGCCGCCGAGTAATGTAATTTCGAATAAATCAGAACCTTTTCTCCGGCGACCGACTCCCTATGGGGATGGCGTCATTGCTTGATCTTGAGCAAAAATAAAATCGCATTTTTTTTCTTTTTCTTTTTTTTTTTCGCAAAGTTTGACTCGTTAGTGAAACATGGCTCCGATCGCGCGTATTCGAGGGATTGATTTTGAGATTTTGCGAAAGGTTCTAAATTGTATGTTCTTGAAATTTCCAACGTTTATTAATAAACGAAAATAAAACTTGATATACTTTTCTTTATATAAATAATGGTATGTTTTAATTGAATAATTTTACAAGAAGAAACTAGAATATTTTAATGTCTGAAAATATAATTTTTTCATTTTTTATTACAATATATGTTAATTAATTATATATAATTGATTTTCGTTTATTAATAAACGTTGGAAACTTCAACTTCATTAAATTGTTACGTATGTGTAAATGAAGCAATGAAGAAAAAACTTGATTTATTTAACTTAAATATGCTCAAATTAAAACGAAAATCCAGTTCAATATATGTATCTATAATTTTCACTTGTATCAACTCATTAGTTGCTGATATTAACTACAGTTTAGATGATTCAACTAGAATTGAGCAAGTATATTTTACCAAATAAAAATAATCGGAGGTCTTTCTTTCCGTGCGATTTGCAATAATATTTGTTACATTGTAAAGTTAATGATGCATTATGATAAAAAAGTAAAAAAAAAAAAAAAAAAAATACAATAGAACGTATTTATACAACAATTTCTTTATTAAAGCCAATGTGGAACCAGGTTCAATGCGTGTAGAGTGACTTATTTTAGGTACAAATAGGAATTTATTGCTAATTTTCAAACCTATATACAATAGTTTTTAACATTCTCATCTGTTAAATACTTAACGTAAAGTGTATGAGTGTAATAATGAATAAAACATTTATTCGAGTTTGATTAAATTATATTCGTTCAAAGTCATATTTTATTGTAGAGGCAAACACAAAGTTATTGTTTTTAAATCTTAAGAAATACATTAATTTTGATATAATCTATTTGTAGCAAAATATATACCAGCGAAGAAAAAATAATTTCCAACGAACGGTTCATTGACTGATGATCCGATGTTTTAAACAATTTCATAAAAAATATTAACACCAAATAATAATATGGGCAATTCAATATTTTAGAATTAAATTAAATTATTTTAAAAATAAATATTTAGATCGTAATATATATTATATCGATTGAAATAAAGTTAGTATCCACCATAGTGCGCATAAAACATGGCTTCAGAAAAGATGGTTTTGGACAGGTTAAAATGTGTCGTACAATGAGCCCATTCGAACGAAGAACATAATTTTCTATCACAGCATTCTCTCTGAAAAGGTAAAAATATGTGCATTTCTCAATTTGATTCGAGATGACACATTATTGAGAATTTTTTTGTACAGTATTATACTTCCTGTTCATTATACGATTTAAATTATTGACAATACACAAACTTATCATATCAAAGACGGAGCCCCAATATAATTTCACCATTCTCTGAAAATACAAAGACATCGGATTAAAATTTTTTACTCCTTTTCAAATCTCTTGGCGCACAATTTTCCAAGAACTTTTCTTCACACTTTTCGCGCCACAAGTATTATTTATCGTGCGTTCTACTACGTTAATCATTTCCGAGTGTCTATAAAAATTTATGTTCGGTATAATAACTGGGGGAAAAAATTGATAACCAAGTAATCTTAAACAACACGTCGGCGACAATAAACAATAATTTATTTATACTTCAACATCAACATCTTTATACAAATTTATACAGATTATTTTATGAAGATCGATTCTATGAATCAACGTCGTTTTACCCCAAAACCCGCTTGCTTCACAAAGAAATTCATCGGCTCGAAATTACCATATAAATCAACCACAATATAAATTAGTTATGGGAATAATAGACACCTGCGCGGGCGCTGAAATTCGGCGTTTCTTCGGAGTGTCGGTCGATTCGCGCAGCCGTGACTGCAGTGTTTTGCCAAAAACGAAATACCTTCGTTACCGTGGCAGTCGTAAAACGAATGCATCTTATTCAGAATTTGAATACACAGGCTTGGTGCCTGTTGATGGGACATAAATTTTCTTCGGTTTGGCGCGAAGGGAGCGGGCCTTTGCATACTAAGCCGGCTAATTTCGGATGCTTTTGGTTAACAAAATAGATTCAGGCAACGCCGTCGCCGTTTTAAAAGGTGCGATCGGCCTGTAATTCATTATCATGATGCAAAACGAGTGACGCATCAAACGCCGATTATATATTGCGATTCGATCGTGATAACGGCCGGAACATCGAGCGCCGCGGCGACAACATCGCTTCGTGATCTTCGTCCCAAATACTCGCGCGAAGGCCGCCGTTGACGCCGCGTAGTCTCCAGTCCGGAACCAAACCCGGAAATCCGGACCTATCGGCAACTGCCGATTGCCGAGACGAGCAATTTATTATTTATATTTGTATTGTGCGTCACGCGCGGTGACAAATGTAAACTAAACACTTATTCATCGGGCAACGATACACTGGGAAAAAAAGTCGCCACCTGAACCGAGTCTCCATAAATTGTCAACATTTTTTATTTCAGTGTATATATATACTGAAATAAAACAACGATATATATAAAACAACGATCCGCGGATTCGAATGAAGCGCACAATATGTTGAATTGTATCAAATTCCACGTTGGAGTTGAACCAAATGTTTTTTTAACAAATTGATTTCAGTATCGAGTCGAACACGAACAAGGTTACGAAATAGGTTTCCTTTTCGTTCGGAGAGCTGCCGCATTTTTGAACGAGCCCGCGGCAATTAGCATATCGGCGATGGATGAAGCTTTGAATAATCGCCAGTGGTATCGTCGATCATGTTAAACAGCCAGTAATACGGTATTACGTGGTAACGCGGTTACTTCATCAGGAAGGACGTTAAAATGGAGGACTTATTAATCGCCGTGACATCAGCGCTGCGCGTTTCGAGGCGTATATTTCGATAGCCAACTGCGGCAGCTACCGCGAAAACTAATTTGCTATTCAGTTTCGGAGAACACGGCTCGCAGCGGGTATAACTTACTGGCAGCGCTATATTTGTGGACACGTTTTCACGAGGCGGATCGGTCGGTCGATTATGCGACTCGCCACGGCGCCCGCGTTACCGTCGCGACAATTAAAGGTCGCAATAAACGTCGGGTTACTTTTCAGGCGTCGAGCCATAAAACACGGGCCAATAAAATTCAACGTTGAACGGTGGATCCGGCTCGGAGCATCAATATTTCAATTACGCGTTTAAATCAGCGCGCGAGGCACAAAGTATCCGTCGCCCTCGTCACCGACCGACCGAGCGGGGCCTAAAAGTCCATTATTTCACATCGCGGCAATATATCCAAGTCCGGGATGAAGTGCGCGTATATTAAGGCACGCACGAAAGCGAAGCCCGCGCGTGGAAAGAGGGAAAATAAAATTGAGAGTGAGCGAGTGAATGAGAGGACCGTGGCGGGCCGGGAAGATAAAGAGGGGAGAGAGCAAAAAAGATGAAAAGACGGTTATTTACGAGGCAGCGCCGCAGCATAACGAGCGGTCACGAGGCCGCCGGGCCACGGAGCGGCGCGACAGCCGATCTGTTCGACACTTGGCAAAATTTCGCGTAACAAATATGATTCGCTGGGGATCGCAGTGCCCGGCCGCAGAGCAATCGTAAAGTCGGAATTGCGGGTCGATCGTCCGGCCCCCGATCCCGACGATCGAGAGTCCGCCGTGTAAATCGTCTTCGCCACGGCGGAACGCCCGTTCGTCACGTGCGACTCAAAGATATTCGCCGTCGAAACGAAATAATCGCTGCGAGAGCGCGACTGCTCGGCGGCCGGGGTACCAACCGCGTCCCATTATCCCATGCTAATTCTCAGCTACGGCTGTCATTGCCTCGGGCCCGAGGGCTGACAAGTAACACCTCTTAGCTCGTATTCGCTTGACGTAGGAGTGTCCCCCCGGCGTGCCCTCCCCGCCTCGTCTGTCCCGCGCCGGCGCCCGCGCTCTGCATCGGCCCGTCTCGCTCCTCGCCCGTCCTGCAATACTCTGCAGTCTGAAAATCAACTCGTCATGCTCGCTTCATTTTCTCGGCACCGCTAAAACAGCCATTTGTTAAGTCGTGTCAAATCATGCGTCGCGGGGTGTCCCGCTCGAATGGCATCGATTGCCGATTCATTCGATCGCTGCTCATAATAAATGTCCGTAGCAACTCGGTCCCGACCCGACGGTCTCGTCGCTTTGGACTTTTTATCAAGCGACTACTTGCCGGGACTGCTTTCGACTCGAACCGTCGCCACCATGGCACGTGAACCGGCAAGCGAGTCGGCCGTTTCTGGAAACCCACCCGAACAGTCGCGTTTCGCAATCGTTCCTTCGATTGTGTCCGAGCGCGAATTTCCCACAACGAAACGCGGCTTGGCGTCCCGACTGGCATCCTTCGGATCCGTCGGACGTCACGCGAACACCGCCGCGCATTGTCCGCAACGCCGTTTCGAGCTATCGGGCTTATATCGAAAGCAGAATCTCGACTGCCTCGGAAACAATGATACAATGCCGCTGGAATGACATTCAGAATTCTCTTCACGCGCCGGGCGTATGCTTTCCACCTAGCCCTGAAATGCCGATCCCGAGTTCAAGGATGACGAACTTGAGCTGCGTGGAGCGCATGCGACATCCTCGCAGTAACGCACCGCGCGTCAACGCCCCCTTCGACACTTCTCAACTTGGTCCCGGATCGCCGCGTATTATGATTACACGAATGTCACTTGTAACGACAACACTCCCACATTCCCCGATGACGAGCCCAGATCATAATGTTAGATAATGCATCAAGTACCGTAAGAACGCCGGCGAACGAGAGACAATGATGAAAGATAAAAGCATCGGCGAATACAAATACGCCTAAACCAGTTTGATTACCAGGTGAAAGATTATGATTACGAAACCAACACGTACCCATCATCTAGCATAGACCTTGATCCTCTGATTGATCGATCCACCGTTTTTCGGCCTACTTGAGCCGGAAATAAGAAATTCTTTTGTTTACGACCGGTGCATTAAAAAGGTGCACACTGAAAGGACCCGATGGATAAAAAGTCCGAACTCGAAAATAAAGAACCGTTTCCATTTCGAACGAAGACGCGATTATCTTCGTAAAAAAACACAACTTTCAATTGAACGATAAAAACGAAGGTAAAAGCAAACGCCGGCCGCACGCAGGTTTGTCCTGCGTCCATACAATGCACTCCTCCGATAGTTATCGATTTCATCATCATCATCGCGGCAACAGGTAGTATTTTTGAATTACACCAGTAGCATTATCGTCATGAATGGGCAAGTGGTTTAGAGCTTCTGAAAATCATAATTCATCGCTTTTGGGGAAGCTATTAAGGATCCTCGGCACGCATCGCTCGCGATCACGCGAGCACGCGATCACTCGAAACCGGAAGACGCTCGGCAGTGGATCGGTCCTTGGCTAGGCGGCACGTAGGAGGACCGGTGCCCGGGGCCGAGGATATTTGCAAAATTTGACGGTCCATCATCACCTCCCCGTCATTTTCTCGTTCCTTTGAACCCCGACAGCAGCCTCTCGCCGATAAATTCAGCCGCAGGAGCCGCAGAAATGACTCCTTATCTGTATGCGATCGTCAAAATATTGATAAATCGTTGATAGCGGGGAGAAGTGAGAGAAGTGAGAAGGAGCGCGAGTGGCAGGGGACCGAAGAAAGAGACGGCAGGGAAGACGAGGAGAATTGGCGGGCGGAATCGCTGCTGGGCTCTATAAATACGGAGCTAATAATCAGATTTGCATAAGCATCGTCGGCGCTGCTCGGTAGCCGACGTGGTAAGTGTGCCAGGGCCGCGCGGGGATCGCCTGGCTCGCGGCTAAGCCGAGGAAGATGGTCCGCTTGATTTGCCGCAGAAGCAACGAGACTGTCCTTACTCGCTTTAGCGTCGCGCGCACAATCCCACGCCGCGAAATGTCAACGTCGATGGTCTACCGGCATAAATAATTGTTATTATCAGAGTGGCAGTAAGTTGGCTGAGTCAGAAGACGGCAGAGTCGGCTTTGACCTGTAATTTATACGTCGAATCGAATGACCGAGGACGGGTTTTCGGCACGGATAACGCTAATATTGCTGTTGCTTTCGTAGTAGAGTGTAATATGTAAATCTAAAGGTGGAAAATCAACGAGAAGCTGAAAGGAAAGAAGGATCGCTTCTCGGCCGATCGATCGGTTCTTTTCGCACAATAGGTCACGGCTGTTCGGCGAAAGGTCTGGATAGTTTGGGCAAAAAGGCCCTACCTCGGAAGGGTTTCTCGGATTGTTTCGCGCGAAACGATCCCGGCCCGGCGAGCGAGGATAACGAGAAGCCGATGGGAACCTTAGTGGTTCAATCTTCACATATTGTGCCAACAATTAGGTGAAAGGCGCTCCCACACTCGCAGTTGCTGCGTGCGATTCGTAGCCTGGCGCACTGGTGTCTCGGGGATTAGATCATTTAATATACCTACCGGCCGGCGATGTAGCAGTTACTACATCATGAACCGCTGACCAGGAGAAGGACCAGCCAGCCGAGTGCGAGTGAGACGACGACCAAGCGAGGGAGCGAGAAGTAGAGAGGGAGCGTCCGCAGAACATACACACCTCGTGTTCGCCGAAGGGGACTAATCTAACTGGTAGTTTGACGTGGCAGTGATGTCGCGGTAGTAACCTTTAGGAAAAGCATATTGGACGATCCTCGCCTCTGCATGTTTACCACAATATTACACCTACGGCTATCGCTCGCGTCTGGCCAATTATTAAAGCCGATTTGTTATGGTTTTTCAGCCGCGGAGGAATACGGAACAATGTGACGTTGCCGGAAACGGGGACGTTGAATTAAAGTTCGCAGTTTTACGACGCAGCGCATTGTCTCGCCAGCGCCGTTGATGTAACCTTTCCAATTATCCGACGACCGTCGTTATTCTCACGTTCATATTGTGGCAATGAACTTAGTCGAAAGTGATATTTGTAGTCCCGATGAATAGATTTTATTTCGTAATTAATGCTCAGTCCATTAGGCTCGCGGATCGGCGTTTCAGTAATTTATACGAAAGATCGCGCACTGTGATAACACAATAATCGATTTTCCTTGTCTTTCAAGCGCTTTATGAGATATTGTAAACAATGATACTGATTTCTGAGATTTATAAATTGAATTGCCCATTGTAAGAGGCCCCGTTCCCTTTCCAACGCGGCTGTGCGAACGCGAAAAGAGCGGCTCGTACGAATTTTTAACAGCCTTTTTTTTCGCTGGCCTTGCCTTATCTCACGGCAATCAGCGCCTTTTATTCAAAAGCCAATAAAATTATGTGGTTCGTGAACCGATTTTTCATACAAAAATGCCAACAAATCTGTGAGTCGGTTTTTTTTTCCATCGGATAGTGAAAATACGATTCCCAACGGTAAAATTAATATTCACGACGCGATTGAGTCGTTTGGCTTTTATTCGACTACATACTTTCATTAGACAGTTCTTCTTCGGTGGGTACAACTTTTTTACGTTATTCAGTAGTACACCCACGTGGTCAAATCGATTATCTCCGGCTCGAGAGCTACGTCATCGATTAATCTTTTAAAAAGCTTCGACTAATGCGCGACACTGAATACAAAATAAGCCGAGATTGAACCGTAATTAGAACTTATGGAAAATTACAAGCGCACTTATCTAAAAGTAAGCGCGCTTATGCAAATCGCGACGGATTTCGAATAGTCGAGTAATCGTCTAACGCACAACTCTTCTCTCAAATAGTCCAGAAAGTGCGGGTTAGATTCACACATAAATAACGACGGAAAAAGAAAGGCCAACAAACGAACGGACCCGTAATGATAAGCAATCTATTAATCTTTCTTATCGAACGAAAGTTTATAACGGTAACTAAATGTTATTTATGCCCCTCGTTGTCGTCAATTGGTATTTATTAAAATCGCTTCCATGTACGGCTGCTTTTCAATTGCCGCGGCGAGCAACATATAAACTCGGCGATTCGAGTTTTGCTTCCGCAGTGAAAGCGTCTCGTGGCATTGAAGTTAATAGTAGCGATGGCGCGGCATTTTTCGCGACCCCAAAAGTATCGCGCCCAGACGCCCGAGCCGAGCATGCACGCGGCACCGAAGTTCACTTTCCGCCCGCGGAGGTGAGAGTCCATGGGAAGCTTCTGCCCGCTACCTTTACGCTCGCGTAAGTTTCTAACTAGTTACCGCGCGATTGCGTCTAACTCATTTACGACGAATAACGCGCCTGCTGCGAATGGACAAAAAATGTGGGCGAAGCGTACGGCCAAGAACCGGCGAGTTTAATGAATTTCAAATCGAAAGCATAAATAGCCCGGCGAGAGAGTGGGTTACGCCGAGACGTTGACTAAATTAACGCCATTTAAATAACCCGGCCATAAATTCGGGGAAATTTATGAAAAAGTCTTTCGGCGCGATTGAAAGCGAAGGGTACGCGATTCCGTGATGAAATCGACGGGATATCAAGCATTGCTTGTTTCTCGACGGCAAATCGGCCAATTATCCCCCGCAGTCGTCGCATTAACGGTCAACGTTTGTTCGGCTAGATTGCGAATCAATTTTTCACTTTCGCCCGGCGTAAAAACAACTCGCCTCGTTTCGGCCTTTATTTCCACGCTCGCGAGCCAACTTTCCTCACTCGAGTTGCGGGACCATTTATCTTTCGGATAAGCGGTCATTTTTATTAAACCTAAAAGCCAAATTAAAATCGTTATTTAATTAATACCTTTTATGATCGGCAGAAAGTACGTAACCAATTACAAAACAGAATTTCGAAACGTTTCGCAACCTATCATTCGCAGCCGGGTAAACTACGAAAGAAAGGAGAGAAGAAAAAAAAAGTATCGGGAAATATGGCGTTACTTAAGATCACAAGTAATCGCTACCAAGCCTGTCATAATAAAGTGTTTACTGATCTTTCGTTGGGAATCTTTTCTTTTCATTTTTCTTTCCTCAATTTTTTGTTTCCCTCTGCAACGCCCGCCCGTGTTTACAACCACACACTCCGGCGTGCGGTTTCTGCCATTTACTACGACTCGCGGCGCTGCGCGAAAATGTCATTCCAAATTACAAAACCATCGAGGCGCTAACCGCGGCTAAACACAACTTACGCTTGGCTTTGAAACTGCGACTCGCGTTGTCTGCCTGATGCAACTTTAGCGACTTTTTTTCTCGTCGCCTTTTCTTTGACCTCCCCCCCCCCCTCCCCTTTCCTCGTCCCGCGCCGTCGAAAATGCGGTCTTTTTCTCGTCGATTTCGATAATAAACACCGAGCGGCTAATGGCAGCTCGAAGCGACGAACGAGGCGTGACGCAAGAAATGTACAAACGTGGAAGGCATTATTGTGCTAATAATTGCATCGGTTGCCGTTAATTTTAGACGGCGTCGGCTGAAACGGTATCCACACAGGCAATTGGCAAAGATCAGTGAACATTCGCTCACAGTGGCATTCTGTTCACGACTTTTGCCCCGGGAGGTGAGAGCGGCTCCCAGTCTACGGCGCATTTGTCTGGCACTCGCACGCTCGGTGCATTTCGTTTGTCCGCCCTTCGGAGTGTCAGCGGCAAAAGGCCACTTTTCAGTCGGTTGCACAACGCGCGCCACGCTCGATTCGTGACGCCGGCACGCCACGTTTTTCCGACAGCCATATTTCCTAGAGTACACCATTGTATCACCTACGAGAGCCACTTATGTTGAGTCACTTGCTTTATTGTTCTTCAGTCTTTTGAATATATATGCACCGGTCATTAACAATACGGGCCGGTCCGG
>JABFOV010000097.1:0-56061 GCA_022817685.1 Aradophagus sp. ZL-2020 | reverse complement strand
CGAGTAGTGACTCTGTACGGCTAACGGTACGTGGTGCACATTAATGATTTAGATGAGTTGTATGTAATCTGTGCGTGACATAAACAGAATCTGACTTGGTATTATGTTGTGTTGTTTTTTTGAATATTGTGTAGACCGTGTAGCAGACAATGATGAATTAATTGAGAGGGAGAGGGGGGGGGTTAGGTTTTTTGTTTGTTTTTTAAGGAATATTTTTTTTTTTAAAAGTTTTTTTTTTTTTTTTTTTTTTTTTTTTTTTGTAAAGTGTGCACCTCCGTTTTTTTGTTTGCAATTTTCTGTGTTTGAACCAGCAGAATAT
The DNA here is from genome assembly GCA_022817685.1 of Aradophagus sp. ZL-2020. NCBI lineage: Eukaryota > Metazoa > Arthropoda > Insecta > Hymenoptera > Scelionidae > Aradophagus > Aradophagus sp. ZL-2020. The sequence goes on along the minus strand of JABFOV010000097.1, from coordinate 55,742 downwards.
AACATTTCAAAAAATAATGCATTATGCATTATGCAACAAAACTGTACTATTGAGTTGAGATATATTTTTGTCATAATATGTGATTTCATAAGATGAGTATTATTAGTTCATTAAAGTTAACATACAACATTAATTCATTAAAGTCAATATACAAATGTAATGTCAAGATTAAATTACAGAAGATATTATATGACCAATAATCATAGTGAAAAATACTATTTCCGAGTAAAGTTACAGGCATGCACAAGGCAGTTTTTATTCTATCCGTAAAAATTGAGTTACGATTCCGAACGTCGTCAATCTGTCGAAAAATGAGTAAATTTTCATTGATTTTTTTTCTCGGTGCGTATACGTGTAAACTTTTTGGCCCGTGTATCGAATACAGCTTGCCAATAACAAAGTACAAAAACCCCGGGCAAAAAAGTGAACACCTCGCGGCAAGATCGACGAAGTTTCGGCAGACCACTTCTACCCAAATCTCGCTATTTCGCGCAGATCCTTTTTCTTTTTTTCGTCTTTCTTTCCTTCTATTTGTTTCTTTTATGGTCCATGCGATTCCGCGGAGAAGAACGGGCGCGAAACAAGCCGGCGAGCGTGCGTGTCGCTCGGTCTTTAACTTTCTACCCGAATTCGTCGAAGGGCTCGAACTTACAAAGGGCTCGGTCGTGAAATACCCCCGCGTTGGCTTGACGATACGTTCGGCGTATAGAGTGACCAAACGTAAACCGGACGGCACGTATCTTTACGGGCCATAAAGGCCGGCCCTCGTTACCCGGGCTTGTGCCGCGGCCGTGGCCACCAAGGTACCGCATTTTCTGCCCCTCGGTGCCACCTCCGCCAAATCCTCTCAACTAGCCCGCATCGCCCCAAGCCACCGCGTCCCCTGCCGCCGCGACCCCGCGCTTTAATGCCGACTTTCGAACGCTGCCCGAGATGATATTCCGATCGATCGCGAATCACAAACGCTTCACGAAAACTCCATTGGCTTAGTACGGAAAAATTAGTTTCGCAAAGATTTTTCGTCTCGTTTTGCTTTCGTGCTCGTTTGCTTTTTTTTAATTTTTGATTTTGCTTTTTTTTATTAACAAACTCGAACGTCAACGAATTTTAAAAAGTGAAATTTTGTTTCAAACTATTTTTCATGTCTAGTAAAAGCTTAGAGATTTGATATTGGATACGTGCATATTGGCTGAAAATTTGAAATTCAAGACAAATGAAGGTGACTAAAAGGGAGACATTTTTTCGTCAGCTTTTTTTATTTTTGAATAGCAATTGTGAAGCTAGATGGGACTGTAATAGTTGAGGGGGTAATGCGATTTTTTGTTGTTGCGTAATAAGCAATGCGGACGAAGTGAAAGAATTTCACGTAAAGTGATTGCGTACTGTGATGACAGTGTAAAATGGACGCATATACCGACGTAGATTTTTTACAACCGTACCAGCATTTAATGTGTAATTAAATCAATAAGTAGCTACCAAAATTGTACGTGCTTCAAATAAATTTTTTTCTTAAACAGTAGCCCGCATCCGTTAATCAAACCATTATTCAGATACAGTGCACTCTTTGAATAAGTTCTTCATCTCCTCCAAACGCTGGCTCCCACAATCTTTGACAAACCAAAAGTAAAATAACTGAAACATGTATAAAAACTTCCAACAGAGTCAACATTCGCTTGTTGAATCAATAATTATTTTCTAGTCTTCATTTCTAAACCAAATCGATCATTAAAAAAATCAACGACGTAACTACGCCTCAGACCACTTGTTATACTTTCAGTCTCCTACCAGCCTGTCAGCGACCTAATAATACTCGTTTCTACTTCATTTCCAATTTGAATTAACTAAAAACAGATCACCAGACGCAGCGAATGCTAAAGTTATGTTCGTAAGCCCCTCGAGAAAGAGGGGGAAAGTAACAACCATCGTGATCGGTCGCCGAAAGCGACTCCCGTTCGATCGGGTCGAAACCGATTTGACGTCAAAACGAAACCGATCCGAGGACATATATTAACGGAAAACATGGCCCGTGAAGATGTTTTGGTCGAGCCAAAGGCGGCGCGAAGCGACGTCTGGTTGACATGACGAAAAACATGTCGGTTTTGAATGTCACGGCTTCGGAGAAAAACGTGGGATCGATTAGGTCGAAATTGGTCGAATTGTTGGGGCCCGCACGGCCGCAGAGTAATGAAGATGTCTGCTCGTGGGCTTTGAGGCCCGTCCGAAGCACGGCGAGCCACGGGGGGTGCGCGTAAACGATGTCACGACGGCCATTGTGCCCCAGGCGGAACCGATCCCCCGTGGAATCGGCGCGCCTTTTCAAAAGGCTCCCCTATATAATTGGATCTGATCGATGGACCATTGCGCATGTCTCAATTCGCCAGCTCGCATGGGCAAACACAACATCGTAACGCGGCCACCTGGACTCGGCCTTACTTACATCATTTATTCGTCTGCTTACTCGGCGAATTACGTCAATCGTTGTATGATTTAAACGGATGCTTTAGCCGAAGTGGTGATATACAGAAGTTAGGCAGTTCTTTATAACAAATTAGGCTTTGATCATTTATAAATTTGAAAAGCTTAACTTGTGTTTAAAAACAGTAAATTAGACAAGTTATATGCGCTGCTTTAAAAGAATATGAAATTTGAGTTTCAATTTTTTATGTTCATAATATGTCACAGTTTTGAATAATGCTACGCCCTGTTTCTCACAGAACACAGGTGCCGTTCATTTTTCTCATAAATTTGACTAAACGAACCTTGAAAGGACAATATTTCGGAAATTCCAACGATTCGGTTGTCTGCTTGTGTTAATTTGTTCTTTGAATAATTATGAATATTTGAAATTATGTTCTTTATAAAATGTTTCTTGTATGTATACTGACAAAATAGTAAAAAAAAAAAAAAAACAGTTCGAAAGAAGTAGATTATTTTCATAATTTCATTTAATATGAACATAATCTACTTATTTTGAAAATGAATAACATTTTTATGAATGTAGATAAAAAATTTATTTATAAATAGAGTACTGATTTTATCGATCATTGTATACAATTTGAATTTAATAAACTAGTTTTTATGATGTGCGAGAAAAACTAAGTGACGAAAGTGCATTACGATTCCCAAAATAAAGTTTCTCAAAGAATCAACCATCCATGTCGAAAACTCAATAAAAGAACTACTGTGTATTAAATTTTGATCGTTACTTTCTCACAACAATCTTCTCGTTCGACACCATAAAACGGCACAACTCAACTCAATCAATTCGGTATATTCGAAAAAAAACTTCCTTCAACTTGATGCAATTATTACCTAATTATTCAACGTGTTACACGTAAAACTTCATTACCCTTTTCACCATGACAATCTCGGCAATAACCATAAAGAGCTCGGGCAAAGGCACCTCCGAAAAACCACCCCATCCTGCCAAACAACTCCGTGTTACTCAATAAACTTGTTCCCTCCGACAAACCTTTCAACGTCGACTATCAAACTACCACCCATTCATCTGCAGCTCAATAACCATTTTCGTTTCTTCAAAATCCTCCAAATCCATTTCACTTATTCCCCGCTATTGTCGCCCTCCCCCCAGGCCCCCTTTCGATCATTATTGTGAACCTCATCCCCGAGCGAACACCGTCATTTCTATTTGTACGATTAAAAAGATCTTCGCAAATGACACGTCGGCCAACAGCGGGTGGCTCGCGCCCGAACATTCTTTGCCGTTCTTTCATCGCGATTCGACGCGATGGTTTTGAAATGACTCCGCGCGCGGACAGGTAGAGGTCGCGCATTGTTCGCAGCGCTGCACGAGTAGCGCGCCCGCCGCCATGTTTGCTGACACCGGGCCCCGCCCCGTCTGGACCCCCCTCCCCCTTGCGGGCCCCGCGGCCTTTTCCTTCCACGCCGTCATTCTTCGGCCTTTCGCTCGTCGACGCACACGAGGTGACAACATAAATATAATGTCACGCTTCCGCGATCACCAATGGGACTCCGATGGGACCGAGCGGGGCCCACTGATCTCATCAAGAAATGCCACGGCGAAACCCAGCTCCGCATTATACGCTTATGAGATTATTCACGTAAAAGCGCGGCGGCTTGGTAGCAAGTTCGTGGAACTGCCTCTGCGACTCGTGCATTCGGAGCCGACACAAAGGCCGAAAACGTTGCAATCTCGACGACGGGTTTTAAATGTTGCGCAATGCGTCCGTTGGCCACTTCGACAGGTTTTTCTCTATTCGTTCGCGATAAATAATCTGTGTCGAAAATTCGAACGTTGTGAGCGAATTCGGCAAGTGGGGTTTTGTTGATTGCAGTCAAATTTAGATGGGAGATTAGATGTCAGTAGATATGGCTTTAGCTAAATGATTTATTGATTATTAATTATTTGATTAATGTTTTTACAAGTTATTTCATCGAGAAACATTTTTTTAATACCGTTGTTAAGATCTTTTGCAACATGAGAGAATGAAATTTATAATTTTATTATTTACAATAATCGCAAAAGTTTCGTTTGTAGTAATTGATAATCTATAATATTAAAGATGTGTCAGATCTTTGAAAAGCTTGACTTCGAACGGTAACTTCGTCGGGAAACAGATGAAAAATGATCGTGGACCGACAACCCATAGCTGAGATCTACCCAAATCCAATATTTTGGCAGTCGAACTGATTTTATTGTTGGGCCCATCCTTGCAGGATTTATTATTGAGATTTTTTTGTTCGCGTTTCTTTTCTCTGTGTATCTTCTCTCTTGCACTACTTTTTCAAGATTCTACTTTGTCTGGTATGACCGGTGCAGAATCATGTGATTGATACTTTAAATAGCAACACAAAAACTTGGTGCGCTATTCTGTCACAATTGAATTGTGCTTTCGTTAAGTAGATGGCTGTGTTTAATGGAGAAAGCGATTGAAATTGACTTAGTTATTTGAAGTTTCAAAACATCATTGCTTCAAGCTTCTTCTCGAACGCTTTAATACAAAAAAAATTATAATCAATTTAAAACAAAATACACAAACTCATTTTATAAACTTCAACATTCCAACACTTGTAAGTATCTAAACTCAAAAATTTCTTATTTCAAAGTACAAAGTTTTCTTTCAACTTCAAAATTTTCCGATCGTTACATTTACTTTACACGGTAAACTTGTATTTTATAGACCAAAATCTCAGTCGACAACTCCATTAAAGCTAGTGTAATCCGAAGCTCAGAGCAACGTCGACAGCCTTTTTTTACAGTCATCGCACCCCGCGCTAGGAAAAGAAAAACTAATATCCCAGGCCTAACACGCTAATCACATTAACCCCTCACGGGCCAAACATGTTTTCAGTCTATCGCGTTATTTTATTTGACCCCAGATAATCCCCGAGCGCCGACAAACCGACGGCTCCTGAGAGCTCGGCCAGAAGCGTGTTTACAGATCAATTATGAATTTCCTTGCCGAACACCCGTTTCCTTGACTCGTGGCGCTACTCAGCGCCGATCACCGGGTTTCGTTTGAATTCCGTTCGGCTTCGGCCGAACGTAACTTAAATCCCTGAAAAAAAAGGACGAACAAGAGGAGTCGAGAAAAAGGACACGCGACGCCGAGGCGCTGAACGGGCCATAAAGTGGCAAATGCAGGGCTACTTCCGTGCCGACAAAGCAACGGCTACTTAGCGACCGCCTCGCGCGTGCTCGTGTTATTGCAACTGTCGCGACACTCGACGACGCCGAAGCCGTATCTGCAGTTTGTCAAACTCGGCGAGCAATTAACCCGGCTTCCGGGCACTCGAAACTACACGATTCGGCACGCGTGCGCTTCCGAATTTTCGATTATTTTCAATTATTCTAGCATACTTGACGGTTCTTCATATAGATGAAAAAGTATTGAAAATTCAATGCCAATCTTTTAACTTGATTATTAGTTATCAGCCGTTATTAACTAAGGTTGATTGACATAGTTGACGTGCATACATTGCAAAAGTTTAATATTTTTATTTCATCAAGTTTTAATTTAAAATCGATCCATATAAAGGTAAATTAACGACTTTTTATTACAAACGGACTTTCGATATGTTTGTGATAATACTCTTTAATGTTTACTTCTTTTATTTGTATTAACTGTATTTCATTCTCTCTTTATTGTATGTTTTTAATTTTTTTTTCAGTTAGAATTGTTTGACATGTCGAATTTAATAACGGGTTACTATGTTTATAATAAGTCAATTGTTAACGTTTTATATTCATTTAATTTTGAAATCCGACACGAACGAGAATACTGCTCTGTGGTGTAAAGCAATATTTTTATTTGTTATGTGCAGCGATATTAAAAAACCAAAGTTGGACAACCGTAACGGCGTTTGATTATTAATTACTTATTCGCTGTTTTATTTTTCCGATCGGTCTGTAACGAATAATGGCACGATATAAATTTGTCATTTTATTAAATTATTAAAGCTAATTTGTTATTATTTTCTTTTAACTGTGACAAAAACTTACGACGTAAATTTTCGCTCAACTATTTTGTAATAATAAAAAAATAAAAGTGTTATTCCCATTTTGTCGAACAGTTTATTAAAAGTTGCTAGGATTATTTTCTCCATTTTTGAACAAAATTTTCATCACGTGAATATGATAAAAAGGCTAATCTCAATGCAAACGTTTAATTTTCAAGAATGTAGTGTTTTCGAGCATAACTTCAATTTTAGAGCCCGGACGTAAACAGCGTATCAGATTCCCCGTACACGTGTAAGTTCCGCCAATTAATTACTAGAATTCAAATATTTGGAAGCAATTATTTTGATGACATAACAAATAAAAATGAGGCGACTTTTGTTTACCGAACGTGCTTTTTCAAGCGTTCCGTTAACGAGATTAACGCAAACAGCTGCCGCGGCTCGGTTTTGTCTGAAGACACGCGAAAGAATCGGGCTGACCGTTCGCGTGTGTTTTCTTTTTTCCAATTTCCTATAATCCATTTGTTTCGGGAATCTAAACAAAACCGCGTCTGGCACGCAGTGGCGAATCAACGTGATTAATAACGCCGACTGAAACATCCCGACTATGTCATACATTAAAGTCGGCGCACATTTGCCCTGCGTTCGCGACAGGCCGCGGCGCGAACCGCATTCGAAAAATTTTTTTAGACCCGCCACCGGCAGCAAAAATAAACTTCGCGGAAATAAAAGTGATGGAATGCCGTCTTCTGTTTCAAAGTCGTGCAATATTTAGAGATCGATCTCTACATCAATCTGTAATTCTTACAATTTTTTTGTGCCAGTTGATCATGTTCTGTTTTAATATTTACACATTCCATTTTTTGTCTTTTCAAGTTTCATTTTTTTCAAAAATAAAAAAGCATTATGGCGCGACTTCGTCCTTTCGAAACGAGTTTTTCCATTCATGTGTATTTCCTTCTCATTCGCACCTTAAACAGATCTTTTTTTAATCGCCCGCCTGTTCCGGGTGTCAAATTGTTCTTATTTACACACCGGGGGTAAATGTACGTGTTGATTCAGTCGGCCATTCATTTCTCCGAGGATCAAAACTGCTACGAGTTGAAAAAATATTTTGAAGGCAATGCAAAGTTTGCTGTAAATTATACAAATATTTTTCAACGTTTTGATTGAATGCCAAACATCAAAAATATATTTATTTACTTTGATAATATTGCATCTCAAATACTTTAATTAGAGTATGTAATACAATTAAAAAAGAAATACTTATAAATCAGAGGTTGCACGTTTAGAATAAAACTAGGGAAGCAACATTCTAAGCTACGAGTATCGGTAAAGATGGCAAAAATTAATACTTTAGTTTATTTACAATGTTTGCTATTTTATATCCATTTTATTCCAAAGATCGCCATTTCTATTATTAAAAACATTGATAATATAAACATATCTTAATTAATATATATTATTTATTGGCCATCGTAATTGAAAATTCAGAAACAGCCGTTGGCCGAAAAATTCGAAACTTTATGATCAGTATAATAGTAGCAGACATCGAGAAATCGATGCTGCTACCTATTCGTTCGAAAAGCCTATAAAAATAAAGATTCCTTCGCGGTTACCACTTTTGTTCCGTCGCATTCACGCATATACCGATTTTATAAGCAAATAAAAAGTCACATCCGAATAACGAACACCGCTTCCGCTACTCGAAACGACTTATTTTTTTATTCTTCGCGCTGCAACGTCCTATTATAAACCGTGCCGTCGCACGTCGTATATCACATGTTTCCGATTCAAAGGCTGAAGACTTTCATAACTCATTGAAACCAATCTTTTTATAACTTGAATAAATAAAAGACAAGTGTCACAAGATAGACATTTAGTTGCTCTTTATACAAAAATTGCTTTGTGTTGTGACGAATAAAAGTCGCACAACCAAAAATCTTCTGGCAAGGTTTGATTTTTCATTTCGACAAGATCGAGGACTATAAAAAAGAACTGAAGTATTTCTAAATCAAAAATAAGTGACCATCAAAAGTTAATATATAAAATCAATATATTGCGTGCGTTCGTTGAACTTGCGGAAAATAAGTTTTGTCAATACCGTAACCTTGAATGCAAGCACAACTTCCTCAATTGTAATTTTTTACTTACTGATATTTATATATTGACGCAGCAGATTATTTTTCTTCGTAATTTATTAAATATATTAACGAACTTGCAAAATGTCATACTTCGTCATCCTGTTAAATTACGACTCTGTAATTACAAAACAGATGTGGGTGAAAATATTACCAGATATGATTAGTTAATTCATCATTGCGAGGGAATCGAGCAAGGAGTGGAGAGGCGAAAAATTGCGCTCATAGGTGGTGTATCAGATGACGGGGTCTGGTTATTGGCGCACGGCCCGCATCGAAAATTACACATCGACGAAGCGCGTCATTGAAAGCGAGCCGCGCGATAAAATCTCGAAGCTGCTGAAAGCGATGCGATAGTGTACGTACGATGGTAATGCGAGGCCAGAAATATAATAGTGAAAATCCCGTGCATTGTTGTGATGCGAGCGGCACGCATTGTGCGCGGCAGGATGTGCCCCGATTTTCTTCGGGCATAATAATGTGGCTTACGCGCGGGCTTGTGTGGGTGCGCAAAGCCTGGCTAGATTTACGGCGATTTTCGAAAAGTGCAGTAGCCGATGGGAGTGCCCCGGCGGAGATATAAGATTACAAGCTCGTTAAGACCAAAGCCAGTCGTTTTTTTCTTCTCTCTTGCTTCCTTTTTTTATTTTTTTTTATTACCGTCATTGTTGTCCCTGTTATTACTGTACTTTTTTGAAACGATTAAATCGCTGGCCAAGATTATCTTTGCGACGTCACGGGGGTGGATGAGATTCTTATCGCGATATTATACACCGACGGGAATATTTATCATGGGAATTCAATGACGGATGTGGACATCTAAAACTTTCATTTGAGATGATGTGAAATAGTTTGTGATTAAAATCTATTAAATACACTAATAAAAGAAAAATCATACACGAAGGGTGGTCGGCTTCTTTCCTTTGATTTGAAAATTGTTGAATACTTCAATCATTGAATCAAACTGAATTTTAAATTGAAAAAAATTTTTAAAGAAAGTTAATAAGTCTTATTCAGTTTGTTTTGTTTCAGTATTTCGGTTGAAAAAAATCAGACGATAAAATAGAATTACTTATTAATATTTGTAACTTGATCAGCAATAAATGACATAATTTTTTATGTAAATTTTACTTTTGAATTATTTACTTTATCTATTTTTTTTATCTATAGTCTACGAAGTTTCATTAATTTTCAAATCTATTAAATGAAACTTTCAATAAATAATTAAATGAATTGTGGATGTCTGAGCAATACTCGTAAAACATCTTGTTGCGTTTACTGTGAAAAGATTCATAAGCTTGCGCGCGTCATTTGATTTGTGTAAATAAAAAATCGAAAAGATTTTATTTTTCGTGGACACATCAGCCCGATTTTCATTTTTATTTAAATTTTAGATCTGTTTATCAAAAATCGTAAACAAAAAAAAACAATAAAAAATGGTTTAATTATGAAATAAAATTTTGTTTATGAATACAAATTCAAAAAATTTTCATAAGTATTGAGAAATTTTTCTTGTACTATAATCACAAACCTTAGTCATTAGTTTTGATGCGAGAATCGTCAAAAATTTAAATATTTAATTAAACATAAAATCTAAAATGATGGATCGCGTTCAGTGGCGCTACCCTTAGATATTTTACGAATATAGTATGTCAATATTTCACGATTTCCTTCTTTACCGACCATCAGAAACCGAACTACACGTACATTTTTGTTACCTGCATATAATACAAGTATATTCTTTTAAACTAATATTCAAAATAAAAATAAAAATAATCTCAACAATTTTTCAATTTACAACATTAATATAATGTGATGGGTTATAGATGTTGCTACAAATTAATCGCCATTTGTAAAGACAGTATATTTAGGTATTCTATACAACAATTATAAAACGTAATAACAGTGGACATACAATTTTCAATTATATTTCTAGCAATTAGATGATTTTCGTAATTTAAATTCATTTGTTGATATAATTTATAGAAATGATTCAACAGGATTCAAATATATCTCGACATTAACAGACTCCTACTAAAACCATATTTTATACTCAAAACTATAGTCAACAGTATCCAAAAACAACTAATATAAATACACGCTAAAAAAAGTGGAACAAAATTTACATCACCAGGCAATCGTATTCGAAGCTATTTAATTATTCTTCAGTGTGGTAAATGAACTTGTTATTTTGTAGTTACTTCAACACAAGTTTTTGCGATATCGTGAAAAAATAACTTAAAAATAACGTGTCGATTGCCAAAAAGTACAATAAATATTGTTACGATTAGCGTGTACATCGAGTTAGTAAACTTGACTACGATTATATTAATTTAACAATGATCATGATAAACTATTTTATAATAATCGTTGTCAATTTAACAATATCTTTGTTTACCATTTCTATTCATTGGTATATTATTATATTATATAAATCAATCTTAAATTAATACATTTTAGATAAAAAAACGTATCAATTATCTTGAAATTATTAAATTCAGTCGCTTAAACAGTTCAAGTTCATCAGTGCATCAGAACTTTCATCGGTCTAGTAAAATTGAAACATAACGTTGATAAAATTTGCAATATTATTATACTGTCAAAACGCATGTTTTAACCTATTATATTTGTAACATTTTAAACACTATTTTAAACACTTTGATTTGATACTATTTAATGCTCGATTTGAAACTCTTTAACTCGACGTTTAAACACAAAGTTTCCAGACATTTTGTTGTGAAGTATATAAAATGTCTTGTAAACGTGTACGAAGCAGAAATGCAACGACAAAAAATGTGCGCTGAATAGTCATACAAATCGTCGAGATTTCGCGACAACAACGCATAAACTATACTCAAATCCCAAAATCGACAAATCTGAATTAAAAAATCAATTCAAGGCGATTTGCCGAAAAAAGTTGTCGCTTGCTTCAATCGCATTATATACATGTAAACGAGACGCTACGGTATATACGACGTATAGTCGTTCACAAATCTTATAATTCGGAGTCCCTCGCAAGTATAATAAATATCTCAAAAGTTGCCAAAATCATATCGAAAGCGTTTACACCATCACAACGAGTTGCAGTAAAATTGATATTAATCAATATATTGTTTGATACAACAACATTAATTGAATATGTAATATTCGATACATTCGGTATTCTGATTCAAACTACCAATGTTTTTCAAACATTATAGCTACAGCTGGAATGTTAAAACTTTTAATAGTCAGTAATGTACTTTGCGTTATCTGTCATTGCTTAAAAAAGACATTTACATAATAGAATTATTTAATGCTGGATGTATCACAGTCACGAAAAAGTACGTACATGCTGATCATATGTAAATTGTTAAAGATTGTCAAAGTGTCATTGAAAGAAACGTTCGGTAAAAACAATGATTTTTTGGTTAATTAAAGAAATAGTTAATATTCATCAATAAAGTTATACTTCATCAATGAAATATACATTTAATAACAGTGCATAGATTTATTAATTTTATTTAGAAGTAACAGTAACTTGCAAAAAGCGCGTATCCACTGCTAGAAGTGTTACAAAATTTCTGATCATTTCAGTCTCATTTTTTAAAATTGAAGAATTCTCATTTTAAATATGATTTGAGTAATATAAAACCCATTTTGTTTTGAAAACATGTTTTTTGTCACTTGAAATAATATAACTGTCGATTTGGAACTTCTTATGCGCACGTGATCAAACTTTCTAAAATCGATATTGTTCACATAACTTGATGTGAAATTACATCAGCACTTTCATTACAAATCATTCCGAATGTAATATTATTTAATTTCGAAAACATGTAACCAAACTTTTAAAGCTTAAATTAATCGATTAACTTTATTTCGGTTCTGAAATTAATGTTAATTCACGTAAATAAAATTTGCTGCAGAAATTTTTGACAGTGCATAAATAAAATATTTCAATCAAAAGTTAATTTAACTATTTTAATTAAAACAATTTGATCGAATTATTTACTTGAATAATTTACATCTTTTCATTCAGTGTAATGAAGTTAAAGTAAGTAAGTGTCTTTAGTGATTTTAAACATTAACACACAATTGGTGACAGTGTTGAAACACAAATTATTCATGCGTTCAATTAAGCGTCGTAAAAAAAGTGCAAAGTGATAACGAAAGGATAATTATTATTATACTGCAGTCTACGTCTATCGGCTACTCAATACAATATGACGGTTCTAAATATTCGTATACCTTCACACCTTATTTATACTTTGATAAAATTCGGCAGTGATCATCATCAGTTTTCTCAACATTCTAACGAACTACGTAATAAGACACATATAAATATTATTTTCACGTAAGGTAAGAGGGACTCCATCACATTACATATTGTATATTGTTAAAATTTTTGTTATGTTAGCACCTGTCAAGCGGCCATTATGCACCGCGTATTGTAACATTTTCTAAGTATTTTCTGCGATGATACACTCAACTTCCCCCGAGCAATATTCTACCGCTTTGCTTCCACGTAATTATTAAAAACTCTAAGACGAAAGTTTGACTTTTATCACAATTGTATTATCTTTGTTCTTATTTTTTTTAACTAATTTCAAATCATTAGTTAAAGTAGGTGTAAACATTTTTATCCAGGTCTAAAAAATTCCAGTAACATGAGATTCTTTCAAATTCGCATAATCAACACATTTCTGTTGAATAATAATTACAAATAATTTCTTTAAAAGAGCCAGTCATCGAAAAGCTTGATTTACAGTCTAAGACTCTTCTGCCATTATTACTGTTATATAAGTACATAATGATGTGTTAACCGTTCCATTTTTCTATCGCGCATTAAATGAAAGCTTTGGCTATCTTATAGCAATAGACGCTTCTTTGATGCGGTTCCTTGCATAGACAACAACGGTGGTCTCCGATTTTCAGCCGCGGAGGAACGGAAGAAGCTGAGTGCATACAACGATATTGAATTACAAGTTGAACGAGTAGATTGGATATTGGAGACGGAAATGGCGTAGTTTAAACTGCGTCGATATCATCTTTACGATCTGGACCTTCGGACAATTTTTGGTTGGCAGCTTTTATAAACCGTATATTGTAACACAGATAACTGATCACCTCGACGAACGGACGTATGACTGCGTGGAGAAACGCTGTTACGAATTGTCTTATCATGTGACAAATGATCTTCCAGAGACGTAAAAGCGGGGTGTCGATCCAAATATTCTACATAATTGAAAAGAAAAAAATGTTAATTATTAGTTTACACCATGCTTATTATTTTAAGCTAGCAAGGTTACAACATTCAATAGATAATAATTTATATACAATTTCGAGATATATTGTAAAACATACTTTAAGTTAAAATTATTGTTCAAATGGAATTTTCTGTCAATCTTGTGAGAAACGTAACTCCTTTTTTTTTAACTTTAGAAATACTTATCAGTAATTCACAAATTTTAATTCTAATTAAACAAGCTTTAATTCGAAGGCATTTGTTGTGTAATTTACTTGCAATAGAAAGATGTAATTGAAAAATTGCAAGTGTTATAAATAATTCATACCTTAAACGCAAAGCATGCATACAAAATTCCCATGAGAAGAGCGAATATCGGTGCGAAAACAACGGACAGCAGGATATAGCAGAATCCTTTTGACAATCGAAAACAATGCTGGGTCAGTCTCCAAGCACATTCAGGGCTTCGGATTCCTTCAGGTTCGGCAATCACGTTGTCCCATAAGCTCTGAAAATATTCATTTTTAACTCTACTCTTGATCATAAATTTACGCCGCATTATAAATACATGGATATATAATTATGCATAAAAAATTTGTTGTAGTTGTTATTATTCTTACCCTAAAGAAAAATTGTTGAAAAATAAAAATTAAGAAATTCATATCACAACAGACATTTTATTTTTACCTGCAAGTGCTCATTGAGATTGTTGGGATCTCTGTCTTCAAGTTCGACCGCGCTGTCGCTAGCCATCCCTGATTCCTCTTTTTCAACACCTGCAATTTTGAAACTCTTACGAATCGCCGAGCAATTAAAGTGCTTTCTCACTCCCGCCAGCATATTAGTTGAATGATTAGTCGATCGATCAGGAATTAAGGCTCGGCCGGTTTTGACGTAGATACTGAAATGGGCGGGAAAAAAATGAAACTATATCTGAAGGGATCGCACTGCGCTTGCTCTTCTTCTTCTCCGTACTCTCTTCGTGAAGCGTGTCATTGGAAAAAACTGCGAACTACTAAAGTCAATATGACGAACAAGCCCGTAAGAACCAGCCTAATACATTTCATTGATTAAACGCGATAAATAATACAGCGCTCAAGAAGGATAGATCACGGTTACACGGCATTAAGACCAGCTGTATTAATAGTGCGAACGTATAGACATTCATTCACGAAGAGCGATTAATTTTGTAAAAATAGCCGATTGATAAATCAATCGATGAAGTTGAAGGGTACGGACAAAGGAGTCGAACGATTCTTGCGAGAAGTTGCAAGCGGTCAAATTAATCACAACATCGAGAATAATTTAGAACAATGTTTAATGAATTGTTTGATTTCACAGAGTGTCCTTCGTCGAATAAGGGATCACAAATGTATTACGACTGAGTAAAAATATGATGATTAATATGATGATGATTTTGTATAATGTATATGTTGAATTGTGTTTCAAATGTGGACATGCATCAATTCAAAAAATTATTCAACTGGTCCCCAATTAAAAGATAGGACGTGAAGCTTGCAAACACATATGATTCAAAAAATGCATACTTACTCATGATCCTTCAAAGCCAACGCAACAATACAATCACGAATTTTGAACAGGATTCGACTTATTAAACATTCTCGTCTTTACTCACTTAGTTTCAATAACCAGCAGTAGTTCCGTAAATAAAAATAATCACAATAAATTTTCCTTTGAGCACGTAATATCGATCCAAATGTTTATCAGTATGGCATGCGATTAATTGTTAGCGAACCACGTTATTTATAATTTAAACAAATGGAAGGATTAATTATTGCGGAAAAGAAAAGTTTTGCAGACGACGAATCATAAACTTGGATAGATGTGAAGAAACAGTTGAATGAATTTCAAGTATGCAACGAGAAAGCGCAGGAAGAAGTACAGAGACAGGCGAAGATTTTGAATGTAAAAGGAATAAGGTTGAATTAAAAGGACGAAGGAAAGAAACAAGTGGTCGATGCGACTGCGTATCATGGGCTTGATCTCTGACGTGACCTCGGCAATAATACAATAATCATCTTGAACGGGAATGAGCACTATAGACGTTCAAGTTCATGCGACACCTACCATCAAATATGTATGCTTGTAGCATGCTCGTGTCAAACTTTGCGCTTCCGAGAGGAAGTTTGAATCAATTTAAGGAATCCCGAAATGAAAGTCACATTTTAAAGTAGAAGGAATATTTCATACCATTTTAAATGATAATTTTTTTAATATTACAAACGAGATATTATTTTTATACTCGTGTTATTAAAGTGTCGGATTTTATTGATTAATCTAGGACAGCATTGCATTTTTCATAAAATTATAATTAATTTCAATAATATAATTTTAATTACTTTCTATTTCTACTACATTTCAACTCAATAATATCCAACAATAAAGCAGCTGATATTCCGACCTTAACAAAGTTTCCTTGCTAAAGAATTATTCGTTAACATCGAAATAATAATAAAACAATTACCATTTATATTAAAGCATACCAATAATGACACAAAATTTCGTTTTTCAAACTAATCGTTTTCTAATTTCTATAAATTTTATGAGAAAAAAAAAAATGGTGTTAATACTCGGCGCTGGTTAAATTTTACTCAAATTTACGAAAACAACTTACCAAATTTATAATACTTGTAGAAGTTTAAATTTAAACGTTCACATACCAAAGTAACGATATTCACCGTAACATTTCGGTGGCAAGTTTTTTGTACGATTGGTTTGGACAAAAAGTTCGCAGTTGACCGTTAAAATTCGTGACAAATTTTCGTGTTGCGAATTCGCACGCACAATATTCGCATACGTAAAACGTTAAACGATCGTACTGTTGCATAGCATTAAGATATACTAAACGTTGCACTCGATTTCGGAACTGGGTTAACGTCGACAGTGCTTTTTACCGCGCGCAACGTTAGGTCTTCGATCACAACATATGAACTGAGTGAAATTGAAGAAAATAACTATTTATATAGCGAATTCAATGATTCAACGATCGCGGCCGCGATTTCAGTTTAACTTATACTTTCATTTATTCTAATTTTGTTTCGCTGTTGTTACTATTATTCATTACTTTGAATCTAATTCTTTAAACTTTTACAAGTGTGTATTATTCAAGTTAGTAATTTGCACTTTGTTATAATTCAGGCATTGTAATATCCATCGTAAAACTTTTGATAATTATTAACAGATACGTGTAATAAAACAATTATTCCCATTTGATTAATGTAAATTTTATGTAAATCCTAAATGATGCACTTTGAACAAATATTCGAATCACATACAAAACCTAGAATATAATTCAGAAATAAGGTTTGGAAGACGCTAACGTAGAAATAAAAGACAACATTTGCGTAAATCAAATAATTTATTGAAGCATGCTGATTACAAATTAGAGTACGTTAACATATAAGAAATATATATTAATGTATACATAAATAATTAAACCTCGTAGTAGTGTAAATTGTTTTTTTTATAACTTAGATTTTAACGTTGCATTTTCTGGGTGGATATTTTTATTTACGTCGAATTTCAAATCCGAAAAACAATTTTATCATTTTGAGGCATAAACTATGAAAGAAATGTATTGCAAAACCATATTTAACTTTCTGGAAATATTTTAATTGTCAACTAATAACAATTTACACTGAAACAATATTTAACACAAATCAGGATAAATCCGTTTAGTGCCACGTTTGTATTTTTATTACAAAATTCATAGTAGTAAACAAAACAAACAAAATTATTATCTAAAATGGAATTAAATTCGACACTTATCAAAATCTTCGAGAGTAGTTATAACTAAAAACCTGTATTCAAACAGCAGCCACCTTATTTCTAGACCATTAAAAAAGAATTAAGATAAATCATACATCAAAAGAAAAAAAAAACAAGAATATTTTACGATACATTTACTAAACACTTCATAGCATATTTTCGGAACATACATGCATCGATGACATCCAGTCGTAACATAATACCACGAAATATCGACAAGACAATGACATTGACAGCAAATAATATTTGGACGGGAGGTTTGAATCAAAAATAAAGATAACAAGCCGAGGGGTCAAAGGTCACGAACAAAGAGACGACGCGCGAGCGTAAAGGGATGGCAGGCAAGACGCTTGATTTTGAGTAGAATGTGGTTTACTTGTTGGCATTTCAGAGCCTTTTTCCACGTCCGGGATCTTGGCAGCCATGGAACCACGATGGCAGGCGTGGAAAACGCTCGGACACTGTGTCTTGCCCAGGGTTCTGGCTGCTTACAAACAACAACACGAGAATCCGGGGTGAATAGCACTTGGTAACAAGCTGCAAAATCAATAGACGGCTCCCACGATCGACGTTACTGGTACTTGGTACTGGCCATTGGTACCAAACGACGAATACCAAAAACTCGACGATCGTCGACCACTGCAATTTACTTCCCACCGCTACCCGTAGATTTTTACCACCGCGAACGTTGGTACCGCGCACCCGATTAAAAATGCCTTTTTTCGAATCGCGCGGAGAATCTCGCTGTGAACGTGTCGACACTGGGCGATGTCGCGGACAGATTTCTGCATTATCCAGCGACAAAGACAACGGCAGTGAGGCAATCTGGAGGCAGGTCGTAAAAATGACGTTAGATACAGTTGAAAATAATGTTAATAATTTTTATATTTTAGGAACTTAATAGAATCCGTCGTTCAAGTGTCACGTCGATATTAATTTATCGATCGATTTTCATATTAACAAACTAAAGAGTAACTAATTTTGCCGACTATTATTGATTGAAGAGCGTTATTGTGTTAGTGCATCGTGCAACGGATAAAATTTCTTCATCAATTATATGCTATTTAACATCATAGTTTAAAATTATTCGCAGAATTATAATATTGAATAAAATTAAAATAATAATAATAATATTAAAACAATAATAATATTAAAATATTTAATAGTGTACATAAAATTAGATTAAGATTTACTATTATGAAGATAAAATTATTAAAGAAAAACAATAATTGAAATGAAATATAATATTTTCAAAAATGTACATAAATCTTGTTACATAAATCTTGTTACAGTGCGGAATGCATATATGAAGGAATGCATCATTGATATAAAAATATTTACTTACGTACATCAGAAACAATCCGTCAACATTTTTAAAAAAATAACCTAAAGAATTTGTAAATTAAAATAATAATTGTTATAATAAAATAAAATAATAGTAACAAAACAACCTAATCATTTTCTTATTGTTATAATAAATAGTGATGAAGGTTTAAAAGAAAACAGTCACCTTAAAGTTTGTTAATATAATTTATTGTATATCGAGGTTTCAACATGGAAAAGTACAAATATTGCAATATAGGGCCCGCGAGCTCTTCTCGAGAGGGAGGGAGGGAGGGAGGGAGGGAGGGAGGGAAGGAGGGAGTAGAACAGGGACTGTGAAAGGAAGTGAGAATACTATGGAACAGACAAGTATTAAGGGCTGAATCAAAGGAATCGTACGGTTCGGATGGAGTACAAATATGGTTCTTATTTTTGGACAGAAAAGAGGGGAAGAGATACACAAGGTGCACGTGTTCTGAAAATCGAATAAGCCGCGTCACAATCTGCCAATCAACTACTTAGAAGCAACGTGAATATACGCGATTCAGGACGAAAATACTGTTTGAACCAATGCTTACGGGACAAGTCTGAGCTCACAAACTTGCCTCTCCATGCGGATTTTATTTTCTCTTGACCTTTTTTCTTTCTTTCTCTTTTTATTTTTACTATTTTTTTCAATATCATTTGTTTTCTTTCTCCATTTTATCGAACAAATATATATTTTTATATATTTTTTTTTTATATTTATATCAGTGAATATTTGCAATATATATTTATATATATGGCTTTGTTTGAGATCATGAGAACGAATCTATTATTTGTTTACTTTGATCTGTAGAATAAGGAACAAGGGTCCCTCCTCTCCACGGCCCCCGCACATATTTAATACTCGTTTTGCGATTTTTATCAATTTTTAAATTTGTTTGAGCGCGCGCGCATCGCACATGTTACGTGATCGATGCTCGCACGCAACTGCGCACGACGCGCCAATATTTAACTACAATTTTTTTCTTTTTTTTTCACTTAACTTTTTTTGTTCCGACAGTACAATAATCCCATGGGGATAACATCGACTCGTAGCACCACAACAATGCAAGACCTCACTCGCCTCATTTCCCTCCACTTTCACCCCTAAATTCATTCGTTATTTTTCATTTAACTGTAAGGACGATTTTTTTTTTTTTTTTAATATAATACCCTACCAATTTTACACGGACTTCCCCGGGGAAAGTGAGATCTTTTGAGCAGTTTTTCTTTCAACATCTTTTTATCGCCGAATAAAACAGTTGTCAATTTGGATAATTCAATGAAAACTGATTGGTTTTAATTAATCTTTTTTTTTTACTTTTTTCACTCACTTTTTTTGAAAAAGTAATAAGTCTACGAATCCACCGCACTGTCGGAGAACTACGCCTACAAAGAAGAAGTATTTCATTCTCGCTCTCATGCTCTCTACCTATGATATCTCTCCCACTCACTCCGCGTAACATTCTCACGTGCTTTCTCACTCTCGCGTTCATTTTTCCTCTCTTATTCGCGTCCTTTCTTTCTGGAACTTAAATAATGTTGCTCGCTGTTCTTGGCGCAATAATTGTTCCTCTACCTCACACTCGGCTCATTCATTTATATATTTCTTTTTATTTTTACTTCTTACTGTCGTCTGCTTCTTATTCATTTTTATCTCATTTTTTCATCGTTTCTTTCTTTTTTTTTTTACTCTCTTCTCCCTTACGTTTTTTTTTTTTACCACTGGAATTTTTTCTCATAGTTTTACGCAACACATAATGCGACTAGATAGTACAGGTTAATTAATAATTAATATCATTAGTTATACAATAATAACATATGACTAGACAATGCAAGATAATAATTATATTGTAAATAGTAATAATTGTGGATTGCAATTTATATCAACAATGTGAGATGATGGGTTCATGTAGAATGTTGTAGATACGTCAATGTATGTTTCCTTTCCTTTTACACCGTTCGTCGGTTGCATTTTGCTATTAATTAAACTTTGTCTTCAACTCGCTTTCATTTGTTGGCATCCCTACCCCTACCCATCCGCGTCACCCCCGCCCTACGCTTCGAATGAAATCTCGCAAAAATGTCCGTCTAGTAGAAATGATCCAACTCATTCAACAATGTTCATTACTCAACCTTTGCAAACCCTTAAAGTGCTTTTGTATGAATTAATTTGTTGGTATGTGTGAATGTATGTGTTCGATTGTGTGTCCGTGTGGTGGAAATGACTCGTGCGCCATTACGGAAGAACCGCGTAGAATGGTGAAGAAAAAACATCGAACGCCATGTTTTCTTTCTTGATGTGTGTGTCCCGTGTATCCGTATTTCTTTGTCTTTTTAATTAATGATATACTTATTATACTTCTAAAATGTGTTTTCAACGTGTGTACATGGTTTATATCGAGGAAGCCCCGACTGCAAATGTAGTCGCGGTATAACGTTATCTTTCTCTGTGAATAATTATTACAATGAAGTAGCAATATACATTTATCATCTTCTTTTCTCGTTAGTGGCAGCCACTAGCCTTTCACCCCTCGCAATTTTTCGCCCCCTTCGTTCTTATGTGATCCTCTCGCGTCTGCTCCCGCTCTATTTGTCGGTGTTGAAATTCCAGTGAAACACGCTAATGTGACGCAAATTAGGATAATTCCGTTTAGTGCCACGTTGTTAGTAGCGCTACCGTCGCGAGCAAGTGTTATCCAGTCACGCATTTTCTGTTATACACCAAGAAAATGAACTGCAGCAGCAGCAGTCTTACACTTCAGACGCAACAGACCCATGATTGTTAGGACTAGAGGTTAATAAAAACGTTTTATTCTGAAAATCATTTGACTTTAAATAAGTTAAGTCATTGTTATGCATACTGTCGTTTCAACAGTACAATTTTCTCGGTGCATAAATCCATGATTTCATCGATTTAACAAAATTCGATAAGATGGAGGCAATCCTTCCTCATACATTTTTCATGATTTTAGTGACGGTGGTGCCACTGCGCAAACCAATGATTGGAGGCGCTCTTGTCGTCAAACCTATCGAAACGAAAAACAAAGCAATGCAATTCCGTCAAAGCTGATGCGCCCCCCACACGTTCATCAATTTACAACTTTACCGTCAACATGGCGCCAATCTCTTAACCCCCTTCATCCGCGTTCAATATTTTTGTTTCGTTTGCCCTCATTATCTATACAATAACTGCGCATTCGACATTTAAATTCGTTGAAATTCGTTCGCAAAAGTTTACTGATGCTCGACGTTACTTTACGTATACAACAACAAATCTGAATATAAACCGAGTGTTGGCCGCCGTTTTTTCTAACCGGACATCCCCAGGTCTTTCGTTCAGCCCCTCGCCCTTTATATGCTGCAACTCGATTTCTCTCAATACGTCAACGATGTAGTAACAAAAATTTGGAATGATGGTGTTTTCTTTACGTCGCTATCTATTAGTCTAAACCTTCCCCACTTCCCTTACCCTTGATTCAAAGTCGACCCCGTTGTATTGTATAATGTTTTATTTTTTTTTGTTTGCTTTTATATTTTTCTTAATTTGTTGACCCTCCCCCCCCCCCTCCCCAGCGTCGTAAAACTGGTCGCAATTAGTTCGCGAATGCGCCCTGACGTGGCACCGCGCGCTATCATCACATTTACATCGTAATAATGATTAATAATAATCAATCACCGTAACTGACGTCTTCACGATATTATTTCTTTTTAATTATATAATAATTATCATTAGCATTATTATATTATAATCGCAATCGTATTTGTGCAAACTTCCGTGGACGAGCGTACAGCGGATGACGGAAGAGAACTGTGCTTGCCCATCTCCTGCGACGTGTCCTTCTGTTGAAAGCAGTACTTGCGTCGATCGGCTCGTTGGATCAGCTCGCTTCGTACGAAGCCATACCTTGGACGAGAAAACGGAAACTGGAAGCACACTCGTACTCAATGCAAAAACGTGCTTGTCTTCACCCCGCTGAATTTGGCAAAGTCGCGGGCCTTCGGACCTCTCGTCGCTCATCGGATATCGCTTTTGAATTTTGCTCTTTGTGCAGAAAGAAACTGAACCGTTGAAACGCGGCAACGTAAACCGACGTCGGGTCGAACAGTCGAGCTTGCCGAAGCCGCGGTCCAGTCCGTCCGGCCTTCGGTGTGCCGAGCCCAGCCTGGTGGCTTGTACTAAAAAGCTTTCGGATCGAATACGTAATCTCGAGTCAAATTGAGCTATGCCATGCGACCCGTTGAGTGGCCATGGGTTATTGATATATCAGTGCTGCCGGTCCTACAATCCCCGATATCGTCGTATTACTGGAGTCGTCGAAAAAACGGTTGTATCAAATGACTAACAATCTTAATCCATAAAAATTGCTTGCAACGCAATGCAAATTTCACAGCACCTTGAGTTCATCATATCTTTTATCTATTTCGTTAGAATAATATTTATATAAAAAGTGTTTCGCTATATTTAATATGCTCCTTAAAGTCTTTAACATTATCAGTTACCGTATGATAATTTGTTCAACTTTTCTCCGCAATATGTCTCGATTTTGTCATACGTCGAAATCGAATTGCGACCAGGTGGTCGCGAGCTCCGATCCAGCTCCAAGCGTTCCCGTTCGACGGTGATTTATTGATGAATTTATTTATTTATTTATTTAAGTTTTTCTCCTCCTACTCTTCTTCTTTCATTTGACCGCTTTGCGTCGGATAAGTCGACTCGCTGCGATGGCCCGCGATTTTCAGGCCATGATTCGTGAGTTATAGCCGTGGGTTTAGGTTCGTCGGAGGAGGCGACACGAAGCGGCTCGGCTCTGACAGCAAACGGTGGCAGTCGAGGTGGCAATGGGGACGTACGAACGAACGGACGAGCGAATGACACTTCGCGTGATTGTCGATCGGCGTGGCCATCGCAGCCGGCCGACTTCGCCCGCGGCCCGATCGACGACCTGACTCTGCACACCCAATCTCGCGGCTCCGGGGCTAATCAGATAATCGATAACGAAAGCAAGTTGTCCTGCGCCAGCAGTTTCGTTTTTCTTCTCTTCAACAGCCTAGATGAATGTGCTCTTTACGTTTAATTAATTACTTATTTATCCCTTACTTTTCTTCCTTTCTTTCTTTGCTAATTCCCTTTTGCCTCTTTGTTTATTTTCTTTCTAACGTTACTCCGATACGTTGTCGCCGATCGAGTACACATCGCTGATATTTACACTTACGATTTAGGAACCTTACGATCCTGCGACTCGGCAAAACAAACGATCGCTTTCTCATTTGTTCACTCTTTACACTTATCTTATTCGGGGGACGAATTTCGAGAGATTCGCAGAAACTTATACTCGATCGAAACAACGCTATAACCAGTCTTTTCTTTCCTTCTATTTTTAATTATTATTTCTCTTCTCTTCCTATATCCTTAACTTCTGCATCTGCTTTGTCGCTCCCATCTCCGCGATATAAAAGCGTTATCTTCTCTTTACAGCTCTTACGATTCAGTCAAACGAAAGTCTAGCTTAATCCTTAATCGACCTCGTTCGCGATTCGATCGGTCGCCATATTTACCATCGTAAAAACCCCTACAATCGCTTTGCGCATTAGTTTAACCATAGTTACTATAGTAATCGTTACCGTTAACTATAATATCGCCTATTATTACTTATAAACCCGTCACAAAATACATTACTTCTTTTTAAGTGCAATGCGCTTACTTGTTTCTCACTCGTTAATCATCTTTTTTTTTCTTCTTTAAATCTTACTTTTTTATAGTGTTATCTCTCTCCTCTCACTTTTTGGTACATCAGTATCTCTTTTCGCTCGTTCTCCCTCACTCTCTCGCTTTAACTTTATCTTAATAATTTGTTTTATTTGTTTCTCTAACGCAATTGTTATCGATAGTCAATGCCTCACGTTCCTACGATCGTGCCGGATCGCGATAATTTTCTATGTTAACATTCTCTGCGACTCACAATCCAACTGTTCTCCCCACTACTGACTTCACTCTTCGATTCGATTCTTTGATTGTATCCATTCTTCGTGCACACGAATCATCCAATTGCGAGCGGATAGTCCCAATTTTGCAACGACTCTTCGGGTCTTTGATTATCTTCACGTGTGACAAGTGTAAAAGAAACGTCAATGGCAAAGTGACTACGGCGGTTTCAGTAAAACCAGAACCAAATGTAACTTATTGCAACTATACCTTAGCAACGTGATTCGTCTTTCAAAACAGAAAAGGCTGGGTTTCATAGTTGTAATAACTTAATTTCAACTCGGCATTAACGCGCCTCTGGTTTTACCTCGTAATAATATGACAATTTATAGTTGAGGCGTTCTCCAGCAAAGCCTATACAAGTCAGAATTGATGGGTCGAAATGTATGCAATACAACACCCACGTCTTCTCCATCATCTAATCATTTAACGGAAGGACGCAAACAAATAGGAGTTGCTTCATCATGTCCAAAATAGTTGCCACTTAAAACTGGAATGTTAAAGAGTGTCTATTTGGCTGGAATGTTAATCTGAAATGTTATGGTATTATGTTTCCTCTCTTGTGCGATATATACTGACACTCGTATCTCTGTTAATATACCTTGCTCTCGTTCTCCCGAATCACTCGCCTGCTTTGCTCCCTTCGGATTGTGCTTTCAACTTGGCCACAACAAGCGTAGATGTTGTCGTTTTAAATTTTCGTAACTATATCAGTATAAGGTGTATGAGCGTGTCAGTGTCTGCGTGTACGTTTGTAAAGTGTACCTGGGATTTATCTACGTATATTTATACAATATATATATAATATATATATTTGTTTATTTACTTATAGTAATCATATAATCATAAGAATAATATCGCACACCTCGTGGAATGTCTCGTTGCGCATCCGATGAAGTTGCTCATTAATGCTCTACGAATACAGTAATGAAAGATATTATACACTCGCTTGACAAAGTAGAAATACTAACTTCTTCCTCGTCGAGCTTTCTCCTTTTCTTTCAAACTCTTTAATATGTATCATACAATGAATGAAGTCACTAATAAATCCACAGTTGTTACAAGTATGATAATAATTGCAAGATAATGAAAACTTGTATAGAAGATTATGAATTTTCTCGTGCATATCCCACTCTCATGCTTCATTGCTGTTGCACTTCTTTCAATCGTCTTCTCTCAATCGAACAATTACAGACCGAGTAATAATCATAATACAATTCAAATGAAACAAAGCAAGTCGCTTTACATTATCCCATGAAGGTGTCCATTGTTATTCCGCAGGTCTTACTTTGGTTCGTCGCATTCCTTCGGAAACAATCACGGTCCGGATATCGTTACGAATACAATTAGATTGTACAAAACGCTAATCGACAATCGATGTCAATGTCTTTCGTCCTGGATCCTTTTTCCTTCACATCGCCTTAAGGAATATCTAACGGATTTATACAATTCTGTTTATACTGGTTGATCGTTGTGTATGTCGCCTTAAAACGACGTTTCCATTTCATTGTTAATATTTTACTATCTTCATTCATCATACGGTGTCCTCGATGTGAGAATTATGCGTCAATCGTGGACGGTCTTCGCATGGTTGAAATAAAAATCCGGCACCTCAACTTGCTTTAAATGTTCGCAACGATGGAATCCAACAACCACACCAATCGCCTACTATCAACGCACGTAACTCACGTCCTCGTCTGTCGTTTTACTACCACTCAATCTGTTTCCTTCAAACTGACCGCCAAGTTATCTCTCTTTGCAACGTTTTCTATATTCTCAGTCTTTCACGTCGTTCCTCGGCTTCCGTCACTTTTTAATCATTAAATAGTTATCATATAAATATTTAGTAATTAGGCCTGTGGTGAGCTAAAGTCGATACCTACTGCTGTCACTGAGTGAATTACTCTATTCTGCCTTCGTTTCGACTCTGTCCTTTCTCTTCTTTGTCGGTTTTTTATGCACAAAATCGCGCCTTTCTTAGTAGGTGACGTCACTGGGCAACTGTAGCGCCACCTCGACCACTTTATTAGGCTTCGGACGTCGACGGTGGCGCCGAACGCGTGCAAACCCGCCTGTCTTCTCGTTTTCTTAAATGTCGACCGACAAAATTGACGGCCAAACGGCCCGAAGCTTCGCTACAAATCCTTAAAAGTCGTTAAGAAAAATAGGACGAATTTCGTTCGATGACTTGACCGTGAAGACGCGAGCCGATTGGCTCGATTTCGTTCGATCCCAACCTTGCTCCAACCGGCCAATAGTGTTCTTCCGTTGCAACTGATTGTTATTACTTGATTGGATTGTAGTTGAATGTCGTTTAATTGTCGCGCGCTTGCGAGAGAGAGAGTGAGAATGGGATGGAACGGGGCTGGGAAGAATACGGAATGCTTACCGAGTAGACTATTCGTCGTCGCCGAATTTGAATGCCGTGAAAACGAACGATCGCGAGGGTGGTCATTAACAACTACTTTCTCTTCTTTCTTCTTTAATTACTTTGTATTTTTTGTTAAATTAACATTTGTAAAAAATCGTCTTTTTTTCTACAGCACCACTGGTTACCCTCTCGATTATTAGGAAGTCGATGTTCGCTCGAACTTGGATCAAATAGCGCGAATGCTCTCTCGGTGCGGAACTCGCAGATCAACAAATTGATCTACGCTCGACTATCGGAATTAGGAAGATCTCTTGCAGGTTGTCACTCTCTCTCGTTACTTCTCCCTTTACGCAGTTTGCTTTTTATCTTTGGTATGATCTTTTTTTGGTTTGAGTATATCACCTATACGCTTTTGTTCATACGTACACGCCATGCTAATTTATCCACTACCCCTTAGACTAGACAACGATAATAATACAATAAATAGTAATTGCAATAAACATCAAAATGACAATATCAATAATTATAGCAATGATAATAAATAGTAATAATCATAATGTGCACTGTGCATCATAAGAGAAACAAATTATTCAATCGCAAATTAGACAAATCTTGGAATTTCGGTTCCTCGTTGAACATCTTTTAGTTTCATTGTCTTCGGCTTGGAAATTGAATTCTGATCCGCTGAAATGCTTATTTCTGGCATTTTTCGTTCGCGTCTGTGTAATCCGAGTGACCTGTACGGAACGTGGGGCGTAAATTGAAAGAAATGGAAAACCGAACGAAAGCACACAAC
Organism: Aradophagus sp. ZL-2020; assembly: GCA_022817685.1. Taxonomy (NCBI): domain Eukaryota; kingdom Metazoa; phylum Arthropoda; class Insecta; order Hymenoptera; family Scelionidae; genus Aradophagus; species Aradophagus sp. ZL-2020. The sequence goes on along the minus strand of JABFOV010000097.1, from coordinate 27,644 downwards.
GAAACGTAATACGTTCGTAACATGCCGAATAATTTCTTCCTTCTGATGCAACGCCTACGATTTCAAAGATGTGATTAATACGAATTACGAGTACCTAAGGTAGACAGTAATACGATGTAATTGAAATATAATAATATAATTCGACTAATATGATTAATATATAGTAATTAATAAATATAATATCGCATTACATTTGAAAGCTAGTAGCGCGTGCGCTGTATCTCCGATGTTCCTTCGTGTATGTTTATTTCTGCCATTTTGCTTTCTTCTTTATCTTTAAACTTTGTTTCTTATAATTTGTTTAATTATTTTCTTCTCGTTTACTATAGCGCGTTCAACTAATAACGATTATGTAGACAAATATAGTACACGTAAATGGAACGCAACTGTTAATGTATATATACATATATTGAAACGGCGTTAGGACAGAGAGCGCTACATGCGCGCAACAATCGAACTCACTCTCATCCGTATATATATATATACATATATATACATAGACACTGCATTTTTGTCAAATATTTTCGGCATACATACGATAATATCACGGTAAAATATATGCATATAGCATGATGAATTTTTCATCGCTATTTTCTTAAAACCATTTTTGCTTTCCTTTATTTCTTTTTTTTCTTCTTTTTTTTTTCATTTCCATTATTCAAAATATCATTTACTTTTCTGTCTGTGAGATCATCACCGCGAGCAATTCATTGGAGAAAGCTCTTTGCGCGTGGCTAATTTAATCTAACATAAAACAACGAAAGAAGCTTAAAACATTAAAAGTACGCAACACATGTGGCCCTCAGTTAATGTACGGCTTTGTGTGCGTATCGTGGTAGCCCGCTGAATGCTGGAATACTGTTTTTATCACGTGCGCCTGACGTGTGCGTTTACGTCGTCACAAAATAACTTTATCTCGTCACCCTAAGTCGAGAGAGAGATACGAATAATAACTGTTTGCTCGAGGGACTACGTCGACTCGATACCGAGAGGAGTTTTGCAGCTACGATTCTTATTGCACTTCGTTCCCGCGAATGTTTGCTTCTTATCAATGTTTTGTTCATACATTTTAAACATCGATTTATATATATTTATATATATTCATATAAAGAGAAAAAATGTGGAGTTTGAGAGATAAAGCAAAAGGTTGATCGTGCGTTCTAAACTTACGCTTCAGAGCGGATGACAGTGGCGCAGCCAAGATTTTGTTATTCGACCGTGTTGGAAACGAAGGAACGTGGGAATAGGAGTGGAAGCAGGCACGGTTTTTAGGACTGTAATCGGAAGGGAGGCATACAAAACTGAAACGCCAAATGCAAATAAAACAAACAACTGTTGAACCAAACACAAATCAGTTTAATTCTTAAATAAAACATATTTTTTAAGTTATATAATAAGAGTTAAATAAATAAATAAATAATATTGGTAATAATAAGTAATAGCGGTATAGAAGGTGATAGATGTTAAGGAGGTTACCCCGTTACTTTTGTAGTTTAAATTACAATATGTCTATGAACAAAATAGTAAAATTTATACATTATCGGTAGTACAGACAAATGTATTTACATCAGTACCTATCTTCATTCAAGACGGATTGAAATAGTAAAACGTTGACAGAAGCGAAATCGCTTTTGAATAATCTATGTTTTCAGCAATCACAGATGAAAAACAATTTCAAAAATTTTACTCAAATTTACAGCTCTGTGTTTGAGAATATCAACTTTAAAGTTTGCCGTAAGAAAAGGTATAATTTTACACTTTAAAAAATAGTGAAATAAATTTACCTCCTCCAAGAATACTACAGAGAACCATCGACGTAAAGTGTACGTTAAGTGGTGCGCTCAAAGCCGATGATTAAAATTTCCTATAGCATTTTTGGAATTAATTCATGGAATTAACACTAGTCTTTCAGTTTAATAAAATACAAAACTTAAATATTGATATTTTTTTTCAAAGAGAGCAACGTCAAATGTAGTAAAATTTTAGTATTTGTTTTTAACTGTTTTCTATTTGTGTTGTAAATAAAAAAAAAAAAAAATTATTCGTATAATGATGTAACCTCCCTAAATAGCAGTTATAACGAATGAAACAGTAATATTTGTTAGAAATTGATTGTATGTTTTACGTTGATCTTTTCTTCGCGTCGTTAATCCGTAATTAAATTTTAACATGATTCCTTAACGTTTGCCTTGTTATGTTTTTTCATGTCTTTTTTTTACCATCTTTTAAATCGAGCTTTTATCTTCCCTCGATATATCAAATAAATAATTAAATGACTATTCTATATGAATAAATCACAAGATGAAAAAATTGCATGTAATAATTGTATCATGACGACGATGATCGCAACGTTTATAATGTTGGTATTAATTAATAATAATGATAATCATAATGATGACGATGATTAGAGTAATTATAGAGTTAATCGTAATCATAATACAAATATAAATGATGCTATAAATAATAATTTCTAGTGACTCATAATATATAAACCGAGCTAAATCATGTATAATCAGTTACATTTAGCGACAATGATGAGATGATTGTAATCAGTAATAATAATAATAATTAATGACGATAAACATAATATTAACTAATAAGAATAATAAGAGAATAATAATTATGATCATGAGAAGAAGAGTGATTATAGTGGTAAGAATCATAGCCTGAAGCGATCATTTGACACAGTTTATGTGACTAAAGGTAAATGATCATCTGAATTACCGTTTTTTAACTGAAAATTATAATGTCGTTATAATATAGTAAATTGATACAAAATTTACTTTTTGTTAGCTATGTTAACAAAAAAATGAAATAAAAAATTAAATGTAAGAAAAAATTAGTTGGTTGGATAGAAATTTTTCACCAGAGGTGGGGAAGGAACCCACACGCTCCTCTTCCTTATAGGCGTATTGTTACTTATTAAAAATTCAAAAATGAAGAAGTAATTCATTACGATCGTAAAAAATCTGGGCCGCTCAACATTATCGCTTCTCATCATCTACTTCATTATCTCATCTTCATCAAGACTAGATTTGTAAAAAGGTACATATATTAACATAGAAATAATTAATTAATTAACTGATTAATTAATTAATAGTAATAATAATATATTAATACACAATTACTTTGCGTAATCAAAAGTGACAGCGACTAGAACGAGAGTGTACTTTTATCTTTTTAATATTTCGACTTCTTTATATTATTAATAAAAGAAACCGTTGGCTTTTAAAATTATATTGATGTAAAAAGTCCCCCCAAAAAAAAGAAAAAAAAGTTATTAAGCGGCAGATTCTATTAAAAGACATCGGAAGAGCTATTCACACACTTATCTTCCATTACGCGTTTCCAGTCTTTCGGTCCTTTCGCTGTCCCTTTCCGCAATCATCTACCCTTGCATAATATATTAAATATCTGCGATTGCAATTTGCGATATCGTCGCAAAATTCTTGCCAATGAAAGTCCATCGACTCTCTTAATCTATCTATAATTATGTATTTATATATTTATATATTTAAATATGTAATATATAAATATATATATAATTGAAACCATTTAACATCGCGTATTACTGGTCCAACTTGAAAAATATCGAAACTTGTTCGCAAATTCATTGTTCGCAAAATTTGGTATCCAACTATGTAAAATTTCATCATCATTCACAGTTGCGATATTAAATTCTAAGCACTATTACAAAAACTACGTTTCGCACCGAGCCATTTATTACAAATACTTTACTCGTCAATAACTCGTTATTTCAATCTGGTCTATCATTGTCACGTCGATCAGTCCAATATAATGAAATCCTTTGCGCCGCTTGGGATTCCTTGACTAGTACAAAAGCAACTAATTGATTTGCAAGTTCATTGATAAAGTCTTCAAACGTAATCCCTCGATCGGACATGTATTCTTTTGTGTGTGTGTTTATGTTCGCGATTAATTCTTTATAATAAATTACTATACTTTTCTTATTATTTTGTTGGTATGCAATTTCACTTGTTTGCGAACGCAATATGCGCATTAACGTCTCCGGCCGCTTAATGTCATTGTTCTACATGCATTAGCTCGAACTGTTTTACTCAAAAATCATTCTAGAATCTGTGATAATGCAATAATCATCGCAGTTACAACAGTCGATTTAAATGTTGAAGGAAAAAGGAGAATAAAAAGAACAAGATAAGAAAGTAAGGCCTTCTCCTCCACTTGGCCCCTTCCCTGCTTTTTTCTACTTTTTCCTCCCTCGTCAGCTGTTTTCTAAAACTTATTTTCGCGTCAATGCACGACCTTTCGATACTCTCTAAAAACTTATACATACATAAACAAATATACGTAATCACGTGATCGAGAGCGAAAAGGCGCAGACGCGCGCGTCCCGCACGGCGTCACCGAGCTTGCGTACAATCGTGTGACTCAGTGTGACTGTATACATTATTAATAAGTACTATTTGAACCATGGTCAAGTCTTAGAGATCAATGGACGAGCCGTGGCAGTGGCGCGCGCGTCGCGTCCCGCACGATCATTTAAATACAATAATACTTAACACGTTAACGAACAGAGCGTGTACGTACAGTATGCTCTCGCAAGTCATTTGTTATCTTTTCACTCATGGTGAAGTCAAAGCGAAAGAATTGCGCACGTCAAACACCATCACACGTAGCGCCACCTATATCGCCAGGTCATTAGTAATAATGACCGGTACATGAACAGAAGGGATTACGGGATTCGAGAAGGGGGATCACGCGTACAGCCCTCATCGCTCGCACGCACATGCACACCTAATCCCACACTCTCAATCTCTGTCCACTTCCCTTTATAGACAGCCGATGCTATTATCTTACTATTACATGGCTTGCGCATTCACTCTTTGCTTTGGTATCATCGCGTAGATTATCGCACCCCAACAGCGATGCACCCAGAGGGCGCCAGAACCGCAGTCTTATTCGCTCCGTCTCGCTCGTCATCAATCAGCCCGTAGCTCTCTGACACTCCTAGTTCATTTTCTCGTTCTTTTTCGCACACTTTCTCTCGTCGTTTCGTCGTTTGTTTATTCTCATTGAAAAGGAAGAATAGGAAGAGGGCGTTACGACTTTTCAGCGGCGTGCGCGGTTTTTTTTGCCGCGGCGATGACAGGTGGCGCCGTTGGTTTGTCGGTTGCTGCGAGCTGACGCTGCTGTGGCGCTTGTAGCAGCTTGTGCTTAACGGGAGGCCAGCGTGGCGGGGGTAAGTGCGGTCCGCCGTCGAACCATCGCGCCAGATGATGGCGCTGCTGCTGCTGCTGCTTGACCACCTGGACTAGAGCGCTGTTCACCGTCGGCGCCTGGCCCAGGCACTTGGCAGCGGCGAGTAGATGGCTCGACGCCGTCGGCAGTCGATTCGGTGGCTGATGCGGTTGTTGCTGGCTGCGCTGGCCGCCACTACTGTGATGGTGTTGCGCTGCTTGCTGATAGGATGCCAGATGGTTGTCCTACGCGGCCTTGCTCTTGTTCGTCTTAAAGCTTACTTGGAGGACGCGATTGCCAAGAGTGTAGCCATTCAGACTCTGAATCGCGACAATTGCTTCTTCGTAATTTGTCATCGTCACGAAGCCGAAGCCCTTGCATTTGTTCGTCTGCAGGTCGCGAATCACCTTCACTGATTGGACCGCTCCGAACGGCCCGAACAATTGCCATAGCACGTTCTCCTCAGTCTCGGGCGCTAGGTTGTAGACAAAGATGCACCAGCCGGAGCCGTTCATCGCGTTGGCTGGCAGCATCGAATTTGCCAGCAGGTCTCCTGCCAGAGGACTGTACCTGTAACAGCGATAAACGTGTTGGATTAATTGTGGCACATTTGAAATTAACTTGAATTTACTATCTGGAAATTGATTATATGACTTAGGTTACATGAACATATGCACTGACTCATCTACAGAAACCGCTAAAAAGAATTAGAATAGTCATTACGAACATTGAGACTCGCCGAGTTATATTATATTAACTTGTTAAATTTCATTGTGTTATTACAGCATTTATCCCGGGTTATTGCAGCTTCCAAATCTACTTTTGAATATTGCTTTCAGTCGATTCAATCTTGAATACTATTGATGTGTCAGAGCACGTGCGTTAATCAATTTATAATATAAGTTTCTGATTACTTTTTACAAAACAACAAAAAAGTTGGACAGTGTGCATTCACATTAATTTATAAAACAAGTAACAACAGTTCAGGTAAATTATTCTGATAAGATACTGACAATAAACTATTTGTGAATGTATTTGTGTTCTACAATTTCTTTCTATTTACGTAAACTTATATTTATTATTTATTGAATCACATTTTCATGTACATTTTTCTTAAAATTTCATTCTCTTACTATGTATAAAAATCAACTATCTATAGTGTGGCATAGTAAAAAAAACGTAACTTTTGAAGATTTTACACATTTTAAAGATACGTAAGTAGAAAAATTATGTAATTTCCAACATTTTGTATAAAAATTATTCAAAATTATGTTTATAATTATGTATATATATATATCAAAGTAATAGTGCAATGATGTGGGTTACAAATGTTATATTATACTAAATATAATATACTTTAATAAAATTCAATGAAATCAATATTATAATAGGTATTATATATGAGACATCAAATAAAATAAATTTATCTTGAAATGAACAGCAAAATATGAAAAATGTAGAATCTTGGTGAAAAGCGTAGCACTGCAATGAACAGAAATGAATTTCTATTGACAACTACAAATGTAACGAAAAACGAAACTGGGCGATACTTTCATTCATGTTTTTGTTTTCTTTTCTTCACTTCGAACAAAAAAATCATTCTATTTTGAACTGACACTTATATTTTATTCAATTAAACCTTATAATTTTTGTAATAAATAACGTTTCGACAAAAAAAAAAAATTATAAATTAACATTTATATTATTGAATCATACAATTAACTGGTAATAATTTTCGGATACTAATTTTGTAGAAAAAAAATAAATAAAATTTCAAGTGACAAAAATATAACAACTTATCTAAAAACACGAACATGCATTCTTATTATAAGTATTCATTTACTTATTTTTAATTTCAAAAATCTTTTCAATTATAATTGCAATGCATAATTTGTGACTGAAAAGTTCATAAAGCGTTTTACAATTTTAAAATCCAACGTACATACATTACACATAACGTGAAAGTATATCTCAAACAAATATTTAAAAAAGTGTATACTATACATATTACAGAATTTACGATCAATTTAATAAATTATATAAAAAATTCATTTAATGAATAACTTGTTCAGTTGCAGACACAAAAAAGACACACTTAAATGATGAAATCTACGTACCTACTTGACGTCACAAGCCGCGTTAAAATAGGGCACATCTCGGTAAGTACTTACTATAAAGCCGAGATATCTTATAATACCGAACGCGTGCATTTGTTAGAAAAATTATATCAAGTTATTGTGAACAAAAACGATAATCAAATTTATTATTAATTGAACTTCTTTTAAATAATTTTCCTTTTTAAATTACAATTTTATAGAGACATATAAGTCTTTTAGGCCTACATTAAATTTAAAAATAAATTTAATATAAATAACAAATGCACACTTACGGCTGTGAAAAAGTTTATAATCAATTCGACAACGCATTTCGTCGAATGTTGGTTCGTTGGATAAAAATATATTGTTTATTCAACAATGTTAGATGTAACACCTTCTACTATATTTTATCGCATTTATATGATAGCATGTGAAAGAGCATTTTTAATCATGCGATATTGCGATTGTAATATCTAATGATATTTATATATATATATTTATATATACACACAATAATAAACAACACAAATAATTTACAATTTTGAATAAAATAATGACGGTTAATTTAATAACAAACGATAACAAAGGGAGCAATGATACAATGCTGACATTGAATTTGAAGCAAAATGTTGATTTTGAGAATAACTCAAAATGCAAGACATTGCTTCAGTAATCTTTGTTGCACTTGAAAGAAAAAAAAAAAAAAAAAAGAAGAAGTTTATTAATAGAAGATATCTCATAACATAAATGTAAATTATGAAACTGAAATTAATTTATGAAAACACTGAGAAAATGTTTCACATGTAAATATTCATAAAATCAGTCTATTTAAATTTCGTAACATTTCATTTTCTCAACGTGATCACACTAAAAATGATAATCAATAAACAAACAGAAAAAAGTATAGAATTAACCAACAAGACGAAGTCCGTGCCCTTAGCCTCGCTCAGCTCTACACCAAATCACAATTAAATCACTTGATCAATATGATCAAAGTATAAATAATCAGTTCATGGTGATATAAACGAAATGTGGGATGTCAATTTTTAGGACGTTTTTGTGGATTATTGCGTATTCAAAAATAGTCGAATGAAAATTAAAGATCATAACTATGAACATGCAAGGAAAGAGTTGAACAATATCACCAAAGAAAAGAAATAAATGACGTGAAAAGATAAGTGACATACAACAAACCAACAAATAAATGAAATCACAGGTACTTTCAATGTGAGATCGATTCCGAGAACGACAGTATATTTCTGTAGCTTCAAAAGCAAAATCAAACGAGGTGAAAAAAATTGTGGTTGTGTACACCTTCACTACCAACTCATAACTGCAATGTCCTAATGATTTGATATTTGAGTATAAAAACATGAATTTGATTATAAATTCGATGATGTTAATATTGCAATTGATGTTGCGGATGGTGTGCTTAAAATGAAAAAAGCCATAAATGAATGAAATAATAGTAATGATGAACATTTTTAAAAACTTCTTTCTTTTTTACCCTAAAATGCAAATCATAAAAAACATAATAAAGTAAACAAGTACTGACCTCTGTAAGCCTTTGTTAATGGCAAGTATGGCCTTGCCAGTGCTAAAACAAAACACAAAAGAGTAACATAAGAAGCGACGTTGAGTCGTATAGTTGGAGCTGAACGTGTGAATTTATTAAAATTGAAACCAAATTGAAGAATTAAGGATCAATTTACTTTTAATTATTCAAAATCCTAATTTTTCCAATAAATTATTTTGAAATTTCATTTAACAAGTTTGTTAAAATTTTGCAAAAACCTAAACAAAGCCTCTGTGAATATTCTGCAAAGTTTATTGTGGAAAAACAAAGTAGACTAAATAAGTTAAAAAGAAATTAAAGGAACACTTTACTTTTGTTTGTACAAAACACCTCTACTCATTAGAAGGGAGAAGTAATGGGAAGTATCAGCAAGCAAACTAAAAAGTCTAGTGGAAACACCTGCGAGTGATTTTTAGACAAAAAAATGAATAAATTATACTCACAAATTGTTTTATTTAAAATAAGACGGATTGACAATTAATCAACCAAAAAAAAAAAAAAAAAAATAAGAATACATTATGAAAATAAAGCGCTACATTTAATCATTTCAATTACATAGAAAAAAAAATAAATAAAAATATAATTAAAGACACGGCAAAAATCAGAAGGAAAACGGGACGCTCGTTTGGAAGAGAATCTATTAGTAATATATAGTATGTCGAGATAAAAAACGTACAAGAAAGTGTGCAGTTAACAACATTATTGTTCTTTCGGCATTTGGACAAAATGTTCAACTAAATCAACAGTGATAATTGTGTAACAGAACGAAAATTATCAACGTCGAATTAACGAAACATTTTGCTGCAATCAGTTCAATTGGTTTCGCCAACGGTAATTCGACGAAACAATATATGTTTACAATAAAAGTGACAAAATATACAAGCAAAAAAAATAAAAAATAATTGTTATTAAATCTTTCATTTTATTTGCACATATTTACAGTTGTCATATTAAAATGGAACAAAAAATGTTATATAAAATGTCGAAGCGCAAAATTACAGTAAACAAAAAATATAAAAAAAAAGGAACAAAATTCAACATAATTGTCGTGTTTCGTATTTTCAAACAATGTCTTTATTTATTTCATTAACAGGACGGCGACAGACATGAACAATCTGGAGAGCCAAAAAATATCAGGGAATTTATTTGTTTTTGAAATAATAATTCAAAATATGGCGAATGAAGTTGAAGTTTATATTTAAAGTTGCATTTAAATATATTAATAAATAATCTCATAATAATTGTTTGTTTTTAAAATAATAATACTGATGTTTATAATATATATTTTTATATATATTATAAAAAAAAAAAAAAAAACATAATTTGCAAACAAAAACAAAAGTTTTGACAAAGTTACAGATCATTTTGGTTATTTATAAGGAATCTGAATATTAACCAAGATTTAGATATTATATACAGGGTAATTGAAAATTAGTAACCAATCGTCTAGTCATTAAATGTTTCGGTTTGTGTTTTGGTTTAAATATCGATTTAGTCAATCGTTTGACCTTTTATTAATTTATTTTTATAATTTAGAAATATATCGATGATGAGGATGGCTTGTGTAATTAACAATTGGACTTATTAATTGAACAAGTACGCCACATAAAAATTTGAATAATAAAATTATTTAACGATTAAATGTCTTACATTTTCGATCACCTTGTATTATGTATATAGTATTTAAAATAAATATACATATATAATATGTATGTATATAAATTTTAAATACAAAAAATGTCAAAAAATTAATTCAGATTATCTAATAAACCTGGAAACGTTAGAAAATTGCATTTTACAAATTTTGTCGCCACCCTGGATTAATGTTATCATCATTTGTATACTTATTTCAAGTTTACAACAAAGTGTACAAATTAAATTCACTTAAAATGATCCATTACGTTGTCAAAGAACACGATCAATATTTTATTAATATGAGCGCTTCGTCGTGAATAAACAACTCCAACGAACAAACAATCGTATCTCGACGTCGGCGAAATCTTTGGTGTTATTGAAATAATATTATTAACTCCCTCTTTCGTCGTGCATTTGTCCCAGAAATCAGTATGCTTGTCTGTTGTTATGTATATGTAATTTCATTCATTTAAATCAATTTGTATTTTATATTACGAAAAAAGACATCCTTATACTTTACTTTGTAACATCAAATTCTATGAATAACTTATTTATATTCCATAATATTATGTTTGTAATACCATTTTCTTTCAAAATTTAGATCATCAATTTACTTTTTACTTATTTAATTTTCATTATTGTTTTATATTCATTTATGTACAAGTAAATTTTATATAAAAATTATAATATACAAAATAACTAAATTGGTCATAAACTATAAATTATCAACATTTTATATCTATGTCAGTTTAACATTATTAGTTAAAATGTATTGAAAAATACGTTTTCCACAACAATTTCCATAAGTAAATACTTCATATTCTAATAGTCTATTGTTCATTATACGTAAAGTTTTTATTTGCACAAATAACTTTACAATTCAATAAAATTTTTAACTTACATAATATAAATATCAATTCAATTTATCCGTAATTGAGAGTATGATAATACTTACACAACAACTATCTCATTATTATTCCTTAATTTGTCAATCTCATAAATAGTTTAACATACTTCCTTATATTTTTAAAGTCAATTTTTATCACAAAACACATTTCTAGATTTTAAGCGAAATAAATATATAAACAACTTTGTAATCATAATACATTATACTTTTATAATAAAAAGATATTATTTAAGGTACACAATTTACTTGGAACCAAACTCAAAGCCATACTTTAATCTCTGAGACAACTAGCGTGAAAGATGATCGTGAGCGAAAGCGAGAGCGACATGTCATGACAAAAGTAAGAAAAAATATGTCATCTTTGTTCACGATGAGATCAAAGCTGGATCTATTTGATCGATCCGTAGAAGTTTCTATCATTTAGCTTCACATCTCAAAATCGTTCACTGATTGGATGTTTGGACCAAATGTGTGTTGCCAATCAACCGTTCTTTCGGTTTGCTTAAAGAAATTGCGTGTTTCATCGATTGCTTCTCTTTCGTTTTGGGTAGAGCGAGTAGAGGCGTAATGGTACCTGGACAGTGGCGACAGTGGAATGTACCTGAAGCGACCGGTTGCATGGTGGATCGGGCCGCCGAATCGCCGAGTCGCCTGTGGCGTGAGATATGCTGCTAAAGGTGGGATTGTTTTGTTGTTGTTACTCGGATTGTTGGCAAACTTCACCGTGATTGGCTCAGACGAGCCCTTCGGAATTGTGCCGTTTAGCTCCTGGATAGCGCGTTCCGCCTCAACACGCTGGTCAAATCTTATGAAACCGACGCCTTTTGACAAGCCTGTGATCAGAAACCACATTAACATTATTATCACTCCTTCACTAGTTTCAAGAATGTCATGTCTTGATTATTTTTTGCGTAAAAAAATCATTGGAAAAAATTTTCAGTGTATCCAGCATTACAAATTATTATGTTAATGCAATATTTTGATAAATCTGTTGTCAAGAATATTATTGTCTATACAATTCCAGTTGTATAGACAGTGATTAATATTTACTTTATTGCATTTTTCATTCATAAATAATTGTAATTATGATATAATTCAATTCAAGAATACTGAACATCGTATTGAAAATTGTTTTAAATAATCTCTCAGCCACTATATTTTTTAGTTCTTGATTCTTGATTCACGTAAAATGATTTTGTACATAATTGTGAAGAAAAATGCTTTATGTATTCGGAAGACGCTACATTATCGTAATAACATTATTTGACTTTTTTAAACAAAATTTAATTTTATTTTTAGAGGTATCTAAAAACTCTTCTTTCACATTAACACTTTGCTCATTACAGTAAAAAAAAAAAAACCGCTTGGATTACGTTAGCATTTTACTTTAAAAATATCCCAGCAATTTTTTCTTTATAATTATGTACATGACATTACTGTCTAAAAAAAAAAAAAAAAAAAATAGCAGAGTGAATACAATTCTTTTTACAATTATAAGAGCACTCAATTGAAAGGGCTAATATTGTCATAAGATATCAGATTTATATTCTATGTACGTTAATCAATTCTCAACAACCAAAATGTTACAATAACAGTGGTGATGAAATATGTCTCCTGGAATATGTCAAGTTTGGCATAAAAAGAGAAAAAAGCTGAAGTGGCTCGGTGCGCACAAATTCGTTTCTTTACACTCGCTGCTCTTGTCAATGCAATATACACAATGGAAGTGTCTGTGTTCGATACTCGGTTCTGTGACTCTTTACTCATACATGTTTCAATTGCTGTTTTAATTTTTTCTTCTTTTTTTCAACATTTTTCAACATTGTTTGTTTTTAATTAAGTGGATTTAGGAAATAAACAAAAGCGGACAGAAGCGTAAAGAAACAAAATGGCGCCACGTGTATAAAAGTCCGGTGATCACGTTGAAAGGTCTACGGTCATATCAAAATGTGCGGATATTTGCGCCTGCTTTCTTTCGAACGACAGCCGCAAAAATCGACCATCTTAAAAACATACGAACAAAACCGATAAACACAATTGATTATCCGTTAAAATCATTAAATTTATCCCTGAAAGAAACAAAAATGAAATAAGTAGTCAAACGAATGAAAAATCATTAAAGAAAACAAACAGAGAAAAAGAAATCAAGGATCTCGGAAAGACCAATTGCATTTCCCAATCGAACCACATTTACCGTTTCTGTAGGCGTGTCTGAAAAATACCAAATAAATGAATGATAAACACAAAAGGTAATCTAGAATGTAACCAATTATATCGATCCTTGAACTGACTCTTTCGGTTTAACAGGTTTTGTGTGTAAATGTTCGTATGTTAAAGAGAATCAGAGGAAAACATAGAAAGATACTGAAAGAAAGCAATAGATTTAGAGACTTAGATAGACAGATAGAGAAGCTATGAGCGTGAATAAGACTGAAAAGAAAAATTACTGAGTTACGTACCGGGCAAATTGTCTCCGCCAGCAGTCACAAACTGTCGTACTAAACAGAAACGAAAAAAATCATATCACGTTTACAGTATAAATAGATGCGGATTTTTTTTCTTCTTCTTTTGATCTTAAATTTTGTGTACGTGTTGTTCATCTACTAATTTTCCTATTTTTATTCGCTTTTGATTCGTTATTTATTAACACCATGTATCAAAAAATAAAAAAAAAAAATAAAAATAAAAAAATTAGTTACCAATTTTTACATCAAAATGTACCATTAAATACCTGTAACGAATAAAAAGCGATAATTTTTTTTCTTATTTTTCTTCAGATAAATTCTATCTTGAATTCAAGCATAAATAAACAAAATATTGGAAATACATTGTTTATCATGATTACTAATTTTTTCAGCGCTAAACGTTTAACTGTTGAGGAAGCGTCATCATGCAAACTGATACTTTCGCAAATTTCAATTTTGTTTGTCCAAGAAGAAAAGACTTAACAAAAAAAGAATAAAAAAAATTATAAAGGATACAATCGTATGAATGTTAAGTTGAAAAAGATTGTATAGAATGAACGAAAAAACAAAACAAAAAAATCCAAATAAAAAAAGATACAAATATCATTCTCGGGACTTCTTCTGTACGTGTTAGTGATATATCGTGTCAAATAGGAAAGGACAAGATAAATGATGGAGGCCATGAGGCTGTGTACATAAAAAGATTATTAACAAAAACTTTTTCGGCGTAAAAATATATGAGTACATTGAACAAAACGATTATATCAATGTAGTCATTGATCCACACATAAAACAGAAATTGATTCAAACTATTGGAAATCATATGATGAATAAAACAAACGTAGTCGGAATGTCAACAAGTTAAATCAACTTGATGGTATAAAAAAAAGTAAAGAAATTAAATTACATACAAATCACGTACTGCGATGACCGTCGCTTGTCGCTGAATCAAACAAGTGTGTATGAGTGTTGATGTATGTGAGTTAACGTTTGAACAAAATATAACGAAAAAATCGACAACACTCCCATATTTGCGGCAGTTTGTTGAAAGTCATTGAATTGTTTTCCATCTTTCTTGATATTTCCCCCGTTTTAAAATTCTTGACTCAAACCGAAAGTATCGACTATTTTTAATATAATGGTGATGTATTTCTTATAATCGAGCAAGCGAAAAGGCGCACCGACCCACCCGCTCATAATAAACCCCATGGCCAACTCACCAATAACTGCATGTTCAACCAGTCAAACATCATGACAACAATTGACAAGCCAACCTCCTATTTTAGTTCTACCGTTCATTATAATATAAATCAAATTTGTTATTGATTGTATCATGTTTCACTGGTTTAAACAACCATCAACAACACAATCAAACCCGTTATCCACCATTATTCTACAAGCGAAGCAATGTTGCAACAAATGGCGAATAATGACGGGGTGGCAGAAGCATTCGAAACTTTTCATTAATGACATAACCAAAAGTAAAACTTAAAACGAAAATTTGCTATTTCGAATACTTTTTGTAGCTAATTCCTTCACAACTTTGTGATACCGCTTTAATACATTTTAGTTAAAATGTTACTATTTCTTATTTCAAAAAAAGACAAGTATGTTTTAATAATGCGTCAAACGAAAAAGTCTTACAAAGAATCATTTTTCTTTCAAAAACATTTACAATGATTTTACATTTACTTAAAAAACGGCATCCCAAGAGTTTCTGTACGCGGAAACTTACCAGTGATGTTGTCGCATAGGATGCGGGAGGTGATAATCCTGCCGTAAGGACTAAACAGGTTCTCCAAATCCTGTTGCGTCATGTTTTTCGGTAATCCACTGACATACAAATTGGCGCCTTTTATTGCTTCGCTGCTCGGTCTAGCATATGAAACCTAAAGACAAAAACAATTTTGTTTCCTTTTGTTTCTCAAAAAGTGAAACAGATATAACTGATTTAATTGTTTTAAATGAAATCAGCTAAACAGTTTTTTTTCTATTATTAAATCTATTTGGAATCTTTAATATATTCCTGCTTAATTTGAAAGGACAAAAAAAATTAAAGAAGATTTAGAAATTGATAAAAAACACTATTGAATTTATGAGATTTGATGAAATAAAATTAAGCTTACACTTAGTATGCATAGATTATAATTTATAAATAACACATATATTAAATTGCAGCAGTTATTTGATAACTTGAAGTTTACTTAGCATCTATTGAGTGTTCTTTTTAAAATACTACTGGTTGGTACCTTAATGGTTTTGTTTTGAAGTCGAAGACCATTTAAAGTGTTAATAGCTTTTTCAGCATCTTCTGGCCGGTGATAATTGACGAATCCATAACCGAGACTCTGACCTATAATATAAATATTTTAGTAATTTTTCTACTTTCCAAATATCGTAATATACTCTCTTGTATGTTTGTTTTCACATTTTTTGCTCAAATATTTTCTTCTACCACGCGTATAATCATTTTGATATGGTCATTATGCTTTTTGTTTTTTCATTACATTAGATTTTTATTTTATGTTATGAGATTTTACGAGCCTAAGTTCTTGTTTTTACGAGTACATTTTTATTAATATATATATATATAGATTTTTTTTTTTTTTTTTTTTGATAATTAACATTAATATTAAATAAGCTAATAAAAATATATAGTGATTAATTAATCTCTATAATCAAAAACAATGAAAAGGCATTAAATTGAATCGTCGGTAAGTTAAAGTGTCTTTTACAAGAACAGAAGATGACGTGATCTCGCGTTACGAGTAAGATTTACGTAAACCTCTCTCATGCGACGATGAGTGGCAGAAAAGAATTAAAGAGGGTTCAGGATTTGGATGCGAACAGTGACGCCCCCGCGCGCGCGCGCGCGCGGGCAAACCCAAAAATAGACCCAAAATAGTGCTGCGACGCACGTGCTCGCTGGTACTTGGATAGCGTACACACGCATCAGCGGTTTCGCGCGAAGAAAACGGTAGGCATTTTAGTTGAAACGAGGTGGAAAAAGAAATACGAAGATTTGCCATTTTAAAATTGCTCGAAAACTGAATATTTTCAACATGAGAACAAATTGAAAAAAAAATTTAAATATGTCACGTAAAGGGGGAGAAAAAGGCCGTGTTAATACCGTATAAATGTTGCGAGTGAAAATAACAAGGTTTCAATTAAGAGAATGTGTCACCACTATGTATGTTACATAGACATTTTTTAATTAAAAAAAATAAGTAAATAAATAAAAATAAACAAAAAAAAGTAGATAGACTTTAAATTTTGTATAATAACAATATATCTGCAATGTTCATAAAATTAATAGAATATCGCAATTAAGAATATCTTGACTTAATATATTAAAATTTGTATACTTGATAACAATTAATATAATAATTCTTACATATAGAAAAAGAACATGTAAATGTCAAAATGTTGCTTTTCTCCCCCTTAAATTGTAAAATGATATACCCCTCTAGGAATAAAAGATATTAATTGTAACACGCGAGAATATTATGCAATGATACGTTGAGAGCGCGAAGCTGTTATAACGCCGCGAAATTTGGAAGCGAAAGCGTGCGCGTACGGTCTGGAACGAGTTCAAGACGCGACGCGCGACTCGTCGTTTTTTAATCCGCTTTTATAATACCTTTGGAAGAACAAACAGTAAAGAATAGCGACGAATAATTCGAATCGGATCGTTGGCTGAGCGCCAAATACCGCGTCAAAAGATGAATTTGACGGATCGGATCATTTTCGAAGAGCGCGTTGCTTTTGGAATACAATTTTAGTACGAATTATTAATAGTCCGGAATAACGTTTCTGATAGAAATAATTCGTCAGCCGCGGCGGACTCGTATCTCGTGGCCTATTGCTCGGAATGACGAATCGCTTCCTGGAAGTTGCGTTGGAAAGACCGCGATTCCACGGCGAATTGTTTTCAATCGGTCTTTTCAATGTAGCTTTTGGCTCTTGGACGCGGATACCAACCAGTCAGTTTGTCTCGGATGAGTTTACAGCTCTCGACCTCGCCGATGCTGGAAAATAACGAGCGGATTTCCTCCTGTGTCATTGTCTGTGGCAGGTAATTAACAATGAGGTTCGTCTTCGACTCCTCTTGCGAAGTCTGGCCGATGTTTGAACCGCCATTTTGTTGAACTACAGTATCCATTCCGTTTGCCATCATTGCACTTTCTTAATTAACGCTTTCTCACTAACTACAAACAAAATCTGCAACAGACAAACAAATTATCACATTATTAGCAAGTAATCTAAAGCAAACTTCTCACTTTCTTCCCAAATTTAATCGCTATTCTTGCTTTGTTTACATTTCAAACGCCAATTGTTATGCCGAGGATTACAATAGAAGCCAACGATCTTTTTATCTCTGACACAAAGTTGGTAACATTGATATCATCCATTTTTATTACAGTTTGTACTTATTGTAATATTCACATTGTAATATACAAATGCCTTTTGTTGTATAACAACAATAGGAATGGAATAATTATAAAAGAAGCTCAATGTGTAAATGAAGCGGTCAGTATGAGCTAATAATAAAAGCTGTCAAGTAAAAGGAACGACCCCCTCAGAACTGACCCCTTAATTTCTCCCCCTTTACTTTCCTCTTTTTTCGTATTCAGAAATATAAAATTATAGTGTATTCAAAATTATTCAATTGTGGTAATAAATTATGTATTATCACTTAACAAATTATATTGAAACAATTATATCATGTACTTCACATCTGTTACAATTGTCAACTGTTTTTAATAATCACACGATTCATAGAATTGTTTCTATAAAAAAAAAAAGAAAAAAAAAAAAAAAAAAAAAAAAAAAAAAAAAACACATAAAACGATTATACAAAAACGTTGCTCAGATATGTAAACTAAGTGGAAATCCACTTATTTACATTTCGTTCAAAATTCCTAAACAAACACTATATACTCTACAGATATTTATATCTTTATCTCATCTACGCACGAATGTGTTGAATGAATATTTTATCATCTTTAGTAGATAAAATCATATGTAGCCAGCAATGGTGTAAACAGTTTTTATAAAATTCACATCAAGGTGATTTTGAAAATGATAAAAATGATTGAAAAGTATTTTTTGTATCATACAAAATTTGTATGTAAAAATTATATGGAATTTGGACCTCACCAGACACCCCGTTCACACCTCACTGCTCGAAGGACATTCAACCACCACGTCCGGTTTCGAAAGCGAACACAATAAAACGAAAATAACACTGAGAACTGTACTGTTGAACGAAAAACGGAATAATTAAAGAAGCAAAAATAAGGGGGAACGAGGAACGAAAACCGAAAGGAAAGGAAAACGAAAAGAAAAGCAAAAGAAAGGAAAAGAAAAGGCGAACGCGAGGCGAGGTCGTGTCCGTGCGCGTCGACTCTGAATTGTGGCGGTTTTGTGAAGGCGCGCGGGGGTCTGGGTGGGGCTCCGGGCCGAGGGTGGGGGCGACGCGCAAGGATCTAAATTAAAAGGACATCGAACCCCTCGGCTGCTTTAAAGGGCCCCGGTAGGTCAGGCGCTCGAAATTGTCAGTCGGACCCCTCTCTCTGGCCCCCCCCGAGACGCCGGGCGTCGCGCTGCTAGCTAGATGATTCCGGGCTAAGGCGTCTCTGGCTGTGCGCGTCGGACATGTGACGGCTGTGTGAGTCCGAGGGGAACGCACGAGCCGCACGAATATAGGTACACCCAGCTGTCACACACTCACTTACATATATTTATATATAATAATACTCGCAGCAGCCGGCGCGGCACGAGTCACGCGTTTTTCTGTTTTAATCTACGATTAACGGATCGCGTTCATGGTGCCTAATTCCACGGTCGTGCCCCGATCGTAGATCATGATAAATGTCGCCAGTTATTAATTATTTATCGATCGTTGGCTTGGAACAGTGTCTGTTCGGAAACTTATTTGATAATACATAAGGAAAATTATTGTTCTAAAAATTACCGTAATTTATGAAAAACTAATGTGATGAACATTTTTTATGTTTGGTATTTTTTTCTAACATAACAAATTTATTTCATAGATACTATTTTAATTATGTGATAATATTTTATAAATTTAAGATGACATCATCAGTATTCGATTAGTTGCAATTGGTATGTAACTAAGTTATGATAATTATGTAACTTTTTTACATGACACAAATGATATAGTGATAAACAAATTGTTATAGTTTCATTAAGTGGAATTCCAAAGTATCTATGTCTGGTATACAATGTATTGGAAGTTCCGTACTTACATTTTGTAGGAAAAAAAAATTATGCAAATTGTTCGTTACTGCATTTTCTTATTAATTTTTGTACCTTTACAAGTAGCTTACAAAGTTTTTTTTCATGTGAAATGTATAGGTAAAACTTCTTGTATACTGTACTGGTGTAGTTTTATATACGTATGTATATAAAACGTATTTATGTACGGTTCCAATTATAAAGCAATTTGCTGTCTTTACTTGTTTTGATAGCTTTAAAAGTGACATTAATTTCAATTATCAAAATTAATAGTCTTGTAATAAACATTAAAAGTAAGATTCTCAGTTATAAAATATATTATTGTTATTGTATACTAATAACAATAAATCCATGAAATCTATAAAGAGAAATCAATACAAATAAATTATTCTAATAAATTTTAGGAACAGGGTGCTGTACTGAAAGTAACATTAGAAATTTATATGTATATTGGAAACTCGCATATTAAATTCGAAGTGAAGAGTCAGATACGGGGGTTATATATACACAACATACGGCCCCGTACATAAAAATGTATGTCACCTATAACTTGTAATTTAATGTTTTAAATTCGTTAAAAAAAATTTAACTACTTTTCCTAATATTATTACAATTTATATTTAAATAATAAATATTTAAAAACAAATATTTTAATAATTTCATCAATCATGAATTTGTATTCACTTCTTGTATAAATCAATATTATGAAATAAAACGTGTAACATGTGAATGATAAAATCTATAATAATGATTGTTCTAATATTTTTGTAGGTTCTGTGCCAATCAAAGAAAGTGAAACGAATCGTCAAGGAAGTAATTGAGCAATTGGAAGCCAAAAAGTAAGTCTAAAGTAGGTTTACAAAGAGCAGTTGCACCTTTACCTTTTGAGGTGAGAATAATAAAGCGGACGAAGAGAAAGGGGAAGGAGGAGGACGAGGAGGGGGAGGAGGAGTGGCACAAGCCAACAAGTCCGGCTTTCGATCCGGCTGAAGACCTACAAGGGTGAGTTCCGGTGATACAGCAATAAATTATTATTTGCCGTCAGAACGCACACGTACACGAGTATCAGCTGTCCTGCAAGGAAAACTAGCCCCACTGAACGGAAAGTAAGGGAGGCCGTCTACCGACGATAGATTTCTAACACATTTCAATGCCTTATGGTCGAAAAAAAAAGTCTGACGATTTCTGTCATTGGGATGGAAATTCTGCTGTGTAATGATAGGTGCCAATGAACTTTTCAATGTTCAGGTATTTATTTTATTCATGAGCTTTCAACAATTGAAAATTAATGAAGTGAAATGAAATTGTTTATTTTTGTACTTTTTGTCTTAAGGAATGTAACTTTTATGTTTAGTTTTAATTAACTCAAAATCTAAAATCAGATAACACGGTCAAAAGTGGTTTTTTATATAGAAATATTGTCCATTTTAGATTTCAACGAAAGAAAGTATATGTACGACCCTGCAATGTGTTATCTAAGCACGCACATCTAACAGCTCTTTGCATTTGAATAAATTACATTCAGTGTTGCGAATCGAGATTTCGAGGGGTGTCAAGCGCAAATTACATCTAATACACATTTCATACTTAGAAGCGACTTTTGTCATGCAAGTAGTGCGATTTATCACCGAGGTTTAGGATTATCGAAAAGGAAAAAAGGGCTAATAAATCTTCGTTACTATTTTAAATTCTTTTATCTCTTTTTGTGATAGCTATGATCATTGTTAAATTTATTTTTTAATTTTTTCTTTTCAATTTCTCTCACGATTCTATAAATTAGCTGCACAAAATATGTTCCATCAACTGTTAAACCGAAGCGAGAATCTAATTTGGATAAATTATCTTCATTGCAAATTTTGGCAACGAGAGTATCCCTAGTCACAAGACTTCCATTAACAACTACTGCACTACTATCGAAAATTGAAAGGTCATTAATCTTGCAATCGTCTTAGCTGCGACCTGATAGCACACCTATTATAAAATTCATATACAATTCCAGATTGAAACAGGGGAGAGTTCAAATGGAGTAAACCATGCAAAAATTTTTTGAATCTTTCAATCAATCAAACCAGAGAAACAGAAAGTAATTCATAAAAATAAAATCCATATAAAAAATTCAACATCAGTTTAATCATCACTGTAATCTTCTTGTACATTTTAGTTTTTTTTCTTCTAATTCAACAAGTCGATAATAATAACACCAACAGAATTTGTTCCAACGACCAGATTAAAAAAGAAGACAAAAAGAAAGTATCATCGTTTATGAAATTTCGATTTGACAGACGATACATTCAATTACAAACGAAACAGGAATTCCCTCAGTCAAAGGCGAGGGACTTTCCCCGGCCAATAACAACAACATGCTACCTTCGCGTATCGATCCACCGGCAAATTCGCATCCGTCTACCACCCCGTCAAATGCTCCTTCTCGCTCTATCTCTGCCATCCGTCCCTTCCTTGACAACCGCCACGCGTCACTCCCTGTCTCTTGCTTCCTTCTTCGCACCTCGCCAGCCAACGAGCTGTCACTTTTACGGCCACCCATCCGGCCCGCAGTGCTGAAACGTTTCGCGGTGCATTTTGCGAACGAGATATCAACGCCGGAAGTGAACGGCTTTGGGCTCACTATTGCGCGGGATTCGTCATTATCGAGCGCTGATAGTGGCGCCCTCGTGCGCGAGGGTGCAATTCGGGAGTGGCTCGTAAAACCGTCACTCTGCTCGCCGCCATCAAGCGCTTGGTCGCTTATCGGCCATCAACGTCTCACAGATTCACGATTGTGCCTTAAGTTGTTGCTGCTTCTTCTCTTTTTTCTTTTCCTAATCTTTTCATTTGCTTAATAATGTGGATAAATCCACAGATCTGTTCATTCCTACCGAACGATTGTTACATTACTTTTGATCAAAACATTTAAAAAATATCAGAATAGTATTATGTTATAACAAATCATGTTAATTAAGACACTAAAAATATCTTAGGAATATTATATGAATCAAAACCATTGCTTGGTAAGAGCAACGCGGCTGGGCAAATGAAGACATTATAGACACATTTGAGTTAATTGATTTGTAGTTACAAGTTAGGTAGTTATTACAAGGAATTTACGAGCTGACTGATTTTTCAAGTCAAATAAAAATGAGAAAGAAGTTCCATACATACATAAAATATGATTTCAAATTTTGACCACTTTCCTTGAAAAACAGATATTTTCTTTTTTAACTCCCTTAATTGTAATATTAGAATTAGATATTGAATTTTATTAACTACTTTACCTTATTTGTATCAGTTCGTATAATATTTGATTACTTTTTTTCAATTTATAAACAAATTTTTGCATCTATTTTTTTAAGCCCAAATTTGTATTTCATGTATGTTTGGAACTTCCTTCTCATAAATAAATTGTCAGAATATTTTAATTGTTGAGGAGATAATTTCAAATATTAAAAAAAGTAAAATAATGATCAAAGTAAAATGCAAGATTTGCAAAATTGTTTAAAGTAAATCTACATTTGCTGTTGAAGTATAGTAAAAATGGATAGATGGCAAGGCTTATTACTTTTAAATCAATTCACTTAATATTTTATTCAAGATGTCTTCTTAAAAGAAAGTTTTTCAACAACAAATTATAAAGATACTAATTTAGTAATAAACGCGGGATATATCATTTTAATGAGATTGATAAATAGGCTTGGAGTTTTTGTTTAAAAAACTTTTAACTTGAAGAAGAAACTATTTATATCAATACAATCGAAACAATAAAACTAATTTATATAAACAATAAAATTGTATTAAATTGTTAAATAGAGATAATATTTTATACATGAAAATGTATGAAAATTATTAGTATATAAAAATGAATGAATTTTAAAGCAAATCATAAATTTTAATATCTGTTGGAATTTCTTTTTTCAAAATTGAAAGTACCTAATAATCAAAATAACATTCCATTCAATGCTACATATTAGAGTTTGTTTTGATGAAGATTTAATAGAAATAATAAAGTAATTAAAATTATGTCACTGATTGTGAATATTTATAAAACAAAATTCATGATAATAACGAGTTGACAATGTTTTTAAGATACGAACTATTTGAACTATATGTAACATTATTATATAAACGAACAATTTAATGTATATTACACTTGCCAAGTAATCATAGCAACAATTCAGATAGACCAAAAATATAACGCGTTGGTAAAATGTGACAAAAAAAGAAACTTAATAGAAATAAAAACTTAAGAAACAAATGTCCGAAATAACTTGTCAAATTAATTAATGAAACTTATTTATTTCTAAATTGACTTAAAAACAACTTTAATAAAAATTACCAACGACAGTTTCTTGAAGGTGCAATCTAAAATCAGCTGCTTAACTACCCTACAAACAGCTAATGATTTTTATTCATTTAATGTTATCACTGACGGATTTTTTACTTTACATTGAATTTGAGATAAAATATCCAGCAGTTGAAGTGACAAAGGCATGTTCTATTGACAGTGACAGGTAATGCAAGTAGGCTGTCAATAACAGGTTCCATTTTTAAAATGATCATCTACTAAATACTTTATCAAAAATTCAATTTAATGATGAAATAAAAGTAAAATTAATTAAAAATGACATTAGTAATTCAAAATTGATTTATTGTTACAATATAATATATAAATAACTTTACTTATTTTTATTTTCTGTTTTTTTAGTGAATTATTTTTTTTAAATTTTTATTTTTCCTAAATGAACATAAAGACAGAGAAAATGTCATGTAAACATAAAATTAAAAAGAAAAAAAAATAGATTGTGTTTTTGTATTTTAAAAGCTCGTTGATTCCGATAACTGTACCTTGAACTTGACTTTAAAGCTTCAAATAATTACAAATATTAAGCAGTCAGATCTGCATTAACATGGGAAAATACATTTACTTACAACTAAATAAAACTGAAAATAAGAATTATTAGTAAACAATATATAAATCAGTACATAATAGAAATAACATTTTATATGTAATAATAATATATTTCAGATAAAATATATAGTTTGTTATATAAATATAACTAAACGAAGTGATGTTATTTCCCATCGGAAACGTAACAAGACACGCCCGACAATGGCATTTTCCGCGACAAACAAGCGGAAAATTGTCGGCAAAAAGCAAATTTTACGTATGATAGCGAGCGTATTACGTAGCGAAGGCGAAGGAGGAAAAACGGAAGGAAAGAAAAGTTGGGGCGCGCGCACGATTCCGCGTATTTCTCGCCGAAATTCGTGCTGGCGCGCGCTCTAAAAATATGACTCGCGCAGGGTGACGGGGCAACGAGAGACGCATCGAGTCGAGGTGCGAGCGCCAAGCGCAACGGTTCGGCAAACGATAATCGATCGATCTGCGTGAAAATATTTCAAACACATTTCAAACACGCCAGTAAAAGGCCGATAAGACGAAAAAAAGGAAGCCGGCAGTGTGAATTCGCCGAATACCGACGCGTGATATAAACATAAACAAATGCCGTCAGGTCACCGGCACCGGTCGGGCGGTGATTAAAAATAAAGGCAACTTTGGAAATCGAAAGAAAACAGCCGCGAATCGATCAAAATAATGGTGACAAGAACGAACGAATGTTATTGTTGAAAATAAACAAACAAAAGAGACGGAGCGAAGGGGAGAAAGAGAGGGTGTGATTGGCATGGACGCGATTTCAGCCACAGATACGATCTCCGGCTTGGTCGGGCCAGGTGGCCATGGCGACGGATCGTGAAAATCGCGTGGCCGGGACCGATCAATAGTCGCGCGCCCCTCGTTGCGCCGCGTCGCCGCTCCCTCCCAATCGTTCCGTCCTTTTTAATCCCCCATTTTCGAAACGTCGTGCTCGCTCGCACACCGCTTCTATTCCGCTGTATAAATAACCGAAAAGCAAGAGTCGATTTTGATCGGTCGGGATCCCGATGTAAACATCGCAGACAAGGCGGGCAAAGACATAAACAAACAAACAAACAAACAAATAATCAAGCAAATGAGCCGGCGACAATGGTTGGGTGTAGTAGGTGTAGCGGAAGGTTGAAAGGGTGTCGTTACCTCGTGATGCCGGGTGGTCTCCGTGGTTATAAAACGCCGTCGATTTTAGGCCGTAATAAGCGCAGTAGCTTAGCCAGTCATTTAGAAAGACGCGCTGTTCACCCCTAGCGCGGAAGCGCAGCTTCTCATTGGCCGCTGTGACACATGAAGGAAAAGGCGTCGTGCCGTATTTATGAAACTCGTCGGTGAACAGTAGCGTCGGCGCGCACAAACAAAGTCGCGGACTGAAAGAAGGCTGAACGGAAATAAAAAGTTGCGACGGCACGAACGTTGCGACGGTCGGACACAGACTGTGAACAGAGCCGATTGGAGCGCCGCGCAACGGTGTGTCTTCGGCTGACATCGATGGCGCTCGGGCTGCGTCGGCGCGTGCGACCCACGCGAGCCACCCCCTGCCACGGGCCCCGACAAACACCGGCGAGGGATGGCGTCGGCTTCGCGCTCTTTTCATCCCCCCCCCCGTCTTGTTTCTCTTGCACTCCTTTCCTTTCGTTACTTGCCGCATGTTTCTTTTATTCGAAAAATTAAACGGATGGCAGGCATTGCTCGCGCCGTTGCTTTTGATAAGACATTGTAGTTTGCATTTTTCGTACGGCAACTTACGACCGGGCAGAAACAATTACATTTCTACAAGATTATGTGGTACAAGGGTTTGTTCTAGCTGAAGATGGAATCACAGGGTATAGTAGTTTGATATTTTCAAGACTATTGGCAAAGTATTGAAAACATTAAAATGCCAAATCACTTGCTACTTTGATACTGTTTTAAATTATATACTTTTTTATGCATGATGCAATGTAAATCTATTAAATTAAAATATAATTTTAAGCTGATATAATTAATTTATCCATCAACGCTCATATTATAAAGTCACGAATTCAATAGTAACGAGAAAACATTAATTTCTGTTGACATGCAGTCGATAATGTCGATTATATCTGTATACTAAATGCAATTTTTTTTTCCTTTCAGCTGACTGAAAGAGATGACTGGACATGAGAACTACACATTCAATGTTTTTTTATAAATAAAAAATATTTTCCACGCAAATGGTTCGTGTCCTAAAATACTTTTTTTTTTATTTTTAATTTTAATATAAAAAACCTTATTAGAAAAAAATTATTAACTTTATAATATTTATTTAAAATAAAAATAAACTTAAAATTTCTTTTTGAACGAAAAACTTATTATCAAAAATATTACAAATTCATTTTTAGAATTTTTAAATCACATTTACTGAATAAAAAAAAAGTTCTTTTTAATAATTATGAAAAATAATAATGATTGGGTTAATAATTATAATAACAAATTAATTATTCGCTACTAATTTATTATGTATAGCAATATTATAGTTAACATGAGTACAATACACAATGTACTAATTCCATTTCAGCAAAATTATATAAATAGGTACGAC
>JABFOV010000096.1:0-56120 GCA_022817685.1 Aradophagus sp. ZL-2020 | reverse complement strand
CTTATGAAGATGAAATTAGCTTTGCATTCAACGATGTGTATGTCATTGCGTTTGTTTCATTTATATGCAACGTGCAGACTACAGTGTCATCATACTGTATTTTTTTTGTTAGATAAGTGATGTAGCAATGTCAGCCAAAATTAATTACCGTTCGTTGAACCTGAAATTTATTTTAAAATTTATAAAAAAAATTAATAATTTTTATATTTTAATTTTAAAAGCTTTTTTTTATTAAATTTTTTTTTTTTTTTTTTTTTTGGTGAGTATTATTATTTGTAATAAAATGCAAATTTCTACTGCTTTAATTTCTTAAGTAAGTATCTGATATTATATATTTTTCATATTTTTAAATTTTTCTTATCTTTGTGTAATGTGGTATTACTGTATAATTTAAGCAACTGTATTTCTTTTTTATATTAATTATTCAATAATTATTAACTACAAATAATTATTGAACAAATGATAAAAGAAGTATATAAAAATGATTGTAGCAAATTAAAATTATTAATTATTATTAATTAAACATATTGTCATTAAACTTTATTTTAATGTGTAATTAACGTCATTAACGTTATTTAAATTAGCATAGCATGTGAGAATTTCTTTGTAAAATTAGATAAAATTTTTACCTATTTTTACAAAGAATGTCTTATAGAAAAACGTCTTTCGTATTGTGCGATTATGTACATATTTTAAGTAATTGCGCAAATTCTTTTCTTTACAAAAACTCCATTCAGCGTTGATTAAATATTTTTCATTTATGTAATACAAAAGGGACTGAATAACTTATTTAAAATGAGAAAAAAATCTGGATTCATGTTTAAATTAAATTAACCAAAATTTATCGGTTTGCTTCATTTTTTTTCACAATTTTCTTTAAATGTGTGCCTATTTTGTTATTCATAATTAACTGTCAATATATAATTTTTAAATACACCTGTAATGGTTTTACTGTACGATTTAGCATTTAATAAGTAAGAAAATAAGTACGTAACAAATAACCGTTTAATACTGAACAGCGTTTTAGTAAATAAAAGAATTTGAAGAATCGTATTGACGTCAGTAAATTATAATTTGCTTTTGGTAAATAAATTGATTTTGACGGTCTGTAATGCGATTATATACGAAAAATATGCTTGAAGTCAATAATTTTATTTATTAAATAATCAAATATTGATTTAAGATGGGACAAAATTTCATTGCATTTTAAGTTTTGTTTAAGACATTGTGATAAAAGCATTATAAAATATAGGCATAAATGTATAAAAAAATGTGACGTTTACATGTTAACTCGAATTGTAGCCTGAAATTTTTAGTTACAAACAATGCAATTTTAATTTTAAGAATAATTGTAATTACCTTCTAAATCCATTGAAGAGCATTTCACTTCTGACGCATTTGATCAATGTTATATTTGACTTCCACAGCTTTTTCTATTTTCTCACTTTATAAAGATCGATTGCTGGCCAATTAAAATTGAACTCTCATATGAAAACGTGTATAATAGTTTTGGACAATCTGTGGAAGTTGAATAGATTCACTTTAAACATGTTTTATTGTATTTAATCGTAAATATCTATTATGATAGTAGAAAAACGTTTTGAAATACTTTCATTGCGTTTTATGATAATGTAGAAATATTTGATTTTGCTGAAAATAAAAAAAAATGACAATTAATAATAATGATAAAACTCATTGAAGGTAATTGCATTACAAACCTTGTAATAAATAAAACTTGATGTTTTGTATTTACCAATTTTGTCACTTGGTATCACTTTATCGGTTATTTTGTAAGAAGTGAAAGACATTTGACAATGAACTGACTTTGTATAAGCTGCTTTTTGCAATATACTGCTGTTTGTTAGTTTGAAATGGGACACGATATCACCTGAGAACGAAACATATAATATAAGAATATGTCCTGATTAAACCTTATCGAACGGTTCTGATTTGTAAATACAGCCTGAATCAGACTAATACATCATTCGAGTAGGTGTTAATGAGATTTCTTAAATTTTGGTTTGGTGGGTTTATATTATAACAGCTTCGAACTCGAACTGTAAAATTTAGTGTCTATAGTATTTATATACCGCAAAACTGTTTCATAATGCTCTTTACCAGAAATACATATTTAAAAGAAAAATTTTTCCATGTGTATTGTATCAATCCTTATTGTTTTCACGAGTGAAGTGGAAGTTAGTAATTATTAATATAAAAATTGTACTAAATTTTATATTTTATTGGCTTTTAATTTTAGGTGATATGTAAAATTTATGGTTATATAACTACTGAACAGTAAGGTGTTTTAAATATTATTAAGGTGATGCTTAAGTTGATTTTTTTTCATCTATTTTTTCACTTACAAATCCTCTTTAACTTTGCCCCTTTCACATGTCAACGACTTAAGAATCACCTTACTGTATTAATATTTTTAATGAAAATAATAAAAATTATAAAACGTTTTGCATGTGACAATTAATTAATTAATGAGATTTTTGAAGCTGTATGTTTTTAACCAAACCATAGTGAACTTTCTATTCAACAAAGAACAAGTCAAAGTTAATAAACTATTGTCTCTGTCAACTTATACGAAATACATATCTATATTAGGTGCCATATATCGACTAAAAGCTTCAGTATAGGAACTGAATGAGTCGAAGACACGTCAGCAAATATTATTTATTGCTTATTTATTTTAATAAATACATATTTCGCTTCTCTTTATAAATTAAATTATTTTATGTGATAGGATAGCATTTGACGACACAATGAATAACGATAAGATTGTTATTACACGACGTTGTCTGTTCTCTTTGGCTCGTCTCGCATTATATTTATCTCTCGCGCTCTCTCGCTACATAAATCTCATGCTATCTACTTTCGGCTCTCTATCTCATTCTCTCAAGTTCCTCTCTGCATATCTGCCACCAGCACGTCGACGATCTGATGATTGGTCATAATAACATTTAATTCTTATGATTAATACAAATACATTTTGTTTCAATGTTGCAGTGTGCTTCCCTCCTAGTGTCGGTTTTTTTTTTTGTGGAACGTCGTGCCCGATTGCTGTCGTTTGATACCATGCTTGTTTTTCCTTCATTGTGTCTCGTGTCACCCGTTCGAGGTGCGTTATTATGAATACGTGCTTTCGATGATAACGATGTTGCAGATGCGATGACTCTGGTGTTTATCGATTAGCGATGACGAATTTACGGGACATGGACGCGCTGGCTTACAGCTCGCCGTCGGGCTGTAGGTCGAAGCGTGGTGGGAATGCGGAACCATCGAACAGGGGCTTGAACGCAGGTCGGTGCGGCTGCAAATAATACATTCAAAATCAATCGATTACAATCAAGTCTTGCTTTACTAATTAATGCTCGCCATTTATGACAGTATCGAATGATATCGGACTCGGCAATTGGCATGAAAGAACTACAGTCGACAAATGAGAAAATGGCTCAACGAAGCCTAAACATCTATGGATAAATGATAATTGACTATTTTCCGTCCTACTTGTGATTGTAAGACCTAACAACTAAAAGCCAAAAACAGCGGTTAAGACATTTTAGTGCATTGTCAATTTAATATGAAAATAATTTCACGTTTCGTAATTTGAGAAGTTTTTTTTTTTTTTTTTTTTATTCTTAAAAAAGGAATTACGAGAAATTGAGTTATGGTTCATTGAATATGAAGTAAAGATTCAACGGTTGACAAGGTGGAGACATAGGTTAAACTTAGATTGTCTGATATTAATGTTTGACTGTCGATGTTGTTTGAAATTAATACTCATTGAAGAGTGATAAACGTTTTGTCGATCATACGGAGGGCCGTATCACCTCTTTTGGTGTGAACATATACATATATAGTTAAGAGCAACGAGGTATACAACCGGATAAAACATGACTGACGTGATTACATGAAATAATGGGGATCAACATATATGATGCATTGTGTGTATCACGATGAGCCGCGTTACGTCGCGGTTGATGCTGTATGTGCGTGTTTTCTGGAAGATGGATTCAAATTTAAAGGCACGCTCTTGTACACTACATGTATTACACGCACTTACATGAACCAGCGCGGCGGTTTATTCCATTGCGGAGGGCGCCTTGCGAGCCTTCTGCGGCTACATTGGGGCATAATACAATTATATTCAGTAAATCCCGATACATTTCGAAGATTTGTTACTTCAGGTCTTTACAGTCGACTAAGTAAATGTCTACGACTTGAATAACAAAACGACTGAATAATAAACAAAAGTCATTTCAACAGGTTCTTTCTTGAATCTTTTTTAAAGGGTAGCGGCTCATTTTTTTTAGTCCAATAAATACATCTTAATTAACTTCCGTATAAGGTATAAAATTAAAAAAGAAAAATTAAAATTATTAGAGTTCCGAATTGAAAGATATAGAGCAATTATTTACCACTGGACTGAGACCACGAGCAGCACTTCCTCCACGTCCCTTGGTGCGGAATTTGGCGATCGCCTGTTCAGCGAGGTCAGCCCTTTCCTCCGCTTCCTCCAGTTCTTGTTGAGCCTTGCGGAACTTAGCAAGGTTAAGTGCGGCGATTTCTTCCGCTTCTTCAATCTGTCTTTTGTATGTTTTGATCTTCTGTTGCAATTTGTCAACCAAGTCCTGGATGCGTTCTTGGTTCTT
Source organism: Aradophagus sp. ZL-2020 (assembly GCA_022817685.1). NCBI lineage: Eukaryota > Metazoa > Arthropoda > Insecta > Hymenoptera > Scelionidae > Aradophagus > Aradophagus sp. ZL-2020. The sequence goes on along the minus strand of JABFOV010000096.1, from coordinate 51,462 downwards.
ACGGTCTTCATCAGCCTACCGATATTATTAATTATTAATAAATGAAATGTAAACTTTGAAGCCATTTTTTTTCCTGAATTATTTTCTTTGAAAAATTGTATGACAAAATTATATCTTACCTGGAAGCTAAGTTCCTTGATACGACGTTCAGATTTGCGGAGGTTCTTTTGCGCGTCTGCGTGTCTCCTTTGTTCTCCGTCAAGTTCGTTCTCCAATTCGCGTACACGTTGTTCCAATTTCTGAATAGCCTTCTTGCCACCTTTGAGCGCGTTAGCCTCAGCCTCGTCAAGACGTACTTGCAATTCCTTGATTTGACTTTCGAGTGCCTTACGCAATTTTTCTTGCGTTTGAGCGTGATCTTGTTCCGCTCTGAGTTCGTCCGCTAGTCTGGCAGCGTCTACCATTGCCTTCTTGGCCTTCTCTTCGGAGTTCTTCGCTTCGTTCAACAGTTCATCGAGGTCGGACTGAAAAAAGGCGTTTAAAATTATTCTACTGTCAGTCATGTTTCCAACTTTTGATATAATCGCTAATATAAATTGAAGAAAATTAAATTAAACTGTAGTACCGACAAAAGTTACTTACGTGGAGAGTTTGAAGTTCAGCTTCTAATTTCCTCTTGGCCGCAGAGATGGAAGCGTTCTGGGCACCGATCTCGTTGAGTTGTTCATGGGCGTCAGCCAGCTCTTGCTCGGCTTGACGACGACCGCGGTCGGCTTGTTCCAACAGCTGCCTGCTCTCTTCCAGTTCGTTTTGGAGGGCGTTAGCGCGGCGCTCAGAGATACCCAAAAGTTCCCGGGCTTCGTCGCGGGCACGTTGTTCCTCCTCCAACGCGGTCTGTACGTCCTTCAATTGCTGCTGATATCTCTTGATGTTCTTCTGCGCTTCTGCATTAGCCTTATTAGCGTGGTCCAATGCGATTTCGAGTTCATTAATGTCGGCCTCGAGTTTCTTCTTCAGACGTAGCGCCTCAGCCTTACCCTTAGCCTCGGCTTCGAGTGAAGCTTGGATGGAGTCGAGGGCGCGTTGATGGTTCTTCCTGGTGTTTTCGAATTCTTCCTCCTTCTCTTGGATACGACGGTCGATCTCTTGTCTGACCTGGCTGAGTTCTAATTGGCTGCGCAGAACCTTGTTCTCTTCTTGTTCGAGAGCAGCTTCTGCTTCCTCGAGGGCAGCCTGGAGCTCATCCTTCTCCGCCTCCAATCGCTTTCTGGCTTTCTCAATCTCATGGATGTTGCGGCCTCCTTCACCGATCTGGTCCAGAAGGTCTTTCACCTCATCAGCCAAGTTCTTGTTCTCACGACGTACTGCTTCCAGTTGCTCTTGACTTTCTTCGTATGCTCCTAAAAATTGATTAAAATATAATACGGTGTGAATTATTTTAAAGTAAGGTAAATTTTATTGAACTGATATATTATCATTTTAAGATATCTTAAAATAGATATTTGAGGTAAGTCTGTCATGTTCTATGATGAAATTGTAAATTATATGAGTATGTCCAAAGATCCTTATAATATATATTTACCCTTGAGTCTGAAAAGTTCCGTGCTGTAGTTGCGGCACTCCTTCTGACTGGCATCAAGTTCCGCGGCCAGGTCATCGACCTTGAGTTTCCATTCTCCGATGATCTTGTCGAAGGCCTTCTGTTTCTTTTCAGCGGCATTGGCGATCGCAGTGGCGCGGTCGACTTCGAGCTGTAAGTCTTCGACTTCGGTTGCTAGCCGCTGCTTGGTCTTCTCCAGAGCGATGACCTTCTGGTTGAGAGATTCAATTGTCTCTTCCGCCTCGGCAAGTCTGGCCTGGAGTTTGCGTTTCGCTTCCTCCAGTTCCTCAGCTCGAGCCACACCTTCGGATTCGTACTTGGTGCGCCAAAGTTGAGCCTCGGCGTTGGCTTTACTGAGTTGCCTTTGTAAGTCGGCCTTGCCCTCGGCTTCTTCTTCTGCTTGCTCGCGAATGTTGTCCAAGTCGTGCTCCAAGTTGCGGAACTTGCCAAGGAGAGTGGCGCGCTCGCGACCCTCTTCGTCGGCGAGTCTCTTGGTGTCTTCCAATTGCGTCGTCAGCGAGATCTTGATCTTGGATAGCTGGTTAACCTGGGATTCGGCTTCTTCTAATTGACGCAAGAGGTCGCTGTTCTCAATCGACAGCTTCTTCTTCGCAGCGTCGAAGTCGTTGACGGTGCGGTTGAGTTCTTCAATCTTAGCTTGAGCTTCGTTCAGTTGGTGTTGCAGTTGCTTAGCGATCTTCTCTTGGGCAGCCTGATTACATTTTTATAAATTAGCATTGATAGTTGTAAATTTTAGCAAAATGAACCAGTATATGATTGATTTAGAATCATAATTAATAAATAAATAGTAATAATAGACTGACTTTTTATGCCAAGTTATTGAAAGAGTAATTTATTTATTTCAATCTCTTACTGGTGCATTTTACCTACATAATGGAAAAGAGTATCCATTTGGAAACGTATGCATGAAATGTATGCAAAATTGTCAAAGCAAAAGTTATGAACTTATATTTTTTTATATATTACATCAATCAATTATGCATACTCATCTACTTTTCCAATTTAATTAGGATGTAACTTTTCCATGGTTATAAAACAGAAGCAAGCAACAAGCATATTTTTGTTAATTCGTAAAAGAGAACCGTATTTAACAATCTTGAGAATACTCTAACGTTGAACGTCCCCTTGACTTATTTTCAGTACAGCCATTTTTAACCTGTGAACTGCATCTTGTTAGTAGCATTAGTGTGCTGAAAATTTAACGAGTTTACGAGACTTTACCTTATCATTGCTAAGGTGATCAACTGTTGCACGGAGATCATTCAACTCACTGAAGTACTGAACCTTCTCCTTCTCAATTCTGTTTATTAGGGATGATATTTTAGTTAAGTGTGATTAATTACGCGAAGGTAAAAATGTTTTATGTACGTTTAACAAAGTTTTATATACTTTGGAACAATAATCCTTAACCATGTAATGTTTTCTTTTCAAATTCTGTAGCATATTTAAATTAAAAATCGAATTTTAATTGTGTGTACATTTCACCAATACAAAATTTTAATAAGTTACTATTTAGCATTTATATAGTTAAGGATTGAAGTTTAACTTGATTGTAATAACACAAATTGATGAACATTGGTAATGGTAGTCACGTTCCTATCGGACTGGAAACAAATCTTTTAATCATCGTGCAGTTTGACCGTCAACGTAAAGGGAAAATACAATTCAAACAGGGCAGTTAATACAAATGGAACATTTCCAGTTTTCTTTTTTATCTTTCTACCTTCTCCCTAGCTACAACGTCCACGGCTGCACGCACGTTGTTTAATTCAACATGGATGTCATTACGGCCTTTTTCAGCTCTATTAAAAATTATCTGTTATTTAAATTTTGCTCAACTATTAAACTGATGTATACATTATTAGTTTCTTTTATTTTAAACGCTTATAAAATTTCCTGTGACAATATTTTAATTTTAATTATTTCTTTCTCAAACTTTAATCACTTATGACTGCTTACCTAGCTTTGATTTTATTGAGTTGATCGATTTGTTCTCCCATCTCAGCCACCGCATCGTTATGTTTCTTCCTGAGAATAGCGAGTGCCGATTCGTGTTGAATATTTGCTTCTTCGAGGTCTCTGCGAAGTTTGCTAAGTTCGGCTTCGCGTTTCTTATTGAGTTCAATTTGGGCAGAAGTAGCGCCACCAGCCTCTTCGAGTCTTTCACCCAGTTCTTCCAGCTCTCGTGAGAGGTCGCTGCGTTGTTTCTCAGCCTTGCCACGAGCTTGTCTTTCGGCTTCGACCTATAATTAAATTGTTTTTGTTATTATATCAATTAATATTCTGATGACCACAAATAATATCATATTTACAAAAACTGAGACTTACCTCCTCTTCAAGTTCTTCGATTCTGGCTTGAAGTTCCTTGATTTGCTTTTGAAGTTTACCAACCAAAGATTGTTCGTCTTCAAGTTTGGCTGTGAGCGACGAGAGCTCCTTGTCTTTGCGTTGGATGGTTTGTTCCAATTCCTTCTTATTCCTTTCAAGATCAGCGACAGCTTCTTGAGTAAGTTTAAGGTCACCTTCTACCTTCCTCTTGTTCTTCTCAACATCGGCGCTGCAATGAGTAACAATCAAAATTATAAAATCAATTTCAGCACTTAGAAAAAAAAGTTTTTACATTGCTTAAGAAAAGAAGCTACATCTTTTTTCTTTTTTATGTAACTAATACTAACCGGAGTTTCTTCTCGCGTTCCAAAGTATCTTCCAATTCGTCAAGAGTCTGTTCAAGCTTGACCTTGACTTTCGTCAGGTGATTGACTTTATCTTCTGCGGCTTGCAGTTCTTCGGCTGTTTTCTGGTTGATTTCACCCTGATTCTTCTTTTCCTTGTTAAGCTTGTTGATGAGTTCATCCTGGTGGGCGATCTCATCGTTCAAGTTACGGATCTGGTGGTCTTTCGTGGCCTTATCCTGCTCAATTTTCTGTATCGATAACTCGAGGTCCTCAATATCTTTCTTCAATCCCGCAACCTCCTGTTCCAATTTCTTCTTGCTTTGGAACAGACTGTTTCTGGCCTCCTCTTCTTGTTGGAATCTGTCAGTGAGATCCTAATAACATTCGCACCCAATTAGTCAATGTTCACCTAATAAATAAACTCAAGCCGTATGATCGATTTGCAGTTGGTAAAGTTAGCTCACGATTGGAGGCATATATTTATACCCATATCACAGTATAATAAACACCGTTATTGGTCGAGCTCCAATCAGGTCGTATTAACGAAAATTTGCAGACCCACGCCTGGCGCCTATGCCTGTTAATGAGTCAGCTTGCGAGGAATGATTAACCGATTTCTCTTTTGGCTTTCACTTGTGTTCCCGAAGATCTAGTACTTTGGTATTGTAATTAGGGAAACGATAAATCAAGTGGCACATCGAACAGTGGAGCTGGTGATCGCAAACGAGGTTAACAAATGGCCAGTCAGCCTAATATTAGTGCCCGCTTAGTGAATAGAAAGATTATTGGCAAACACGAGGCAGGTGACTCAAAGCAAGGGGTCTTCCTATCTGTCATCGAGCCATGACAAGCTGCGGAAGCGTTTGAGCCAAGAACGGTAGGAAAAGAGCAAGACAGCTATGTCCGCGGCGGAAGATGACGCACGTATCGCAGGGTCATTTTGTATTAATAAGCGCCACACCTGTTTCCCTCGCAGTACCCTTCTTGCGCTCAATGCGGAGCCACGCCCACTTTTAATAACCTGGAATCTGGGATCGCGTTATAATTAGACGTCTCATTACTGCTTTAGTGTACCGAAAGTGGAATCTCTTGCGCAACCAAGTTACTGCTTAACCATCCCTTTTGGGTAGACAATCTTCAGAGAGAAATTTCGCTGCTTGATTTTCGCGTTGTCTCTTTGATGATATTTGAGTTGAATTGGGAAAATCATGTTGGTTTGATGTTTTTGATTAAGTGGTTTGTAAAATCTTGAGAAACACACAACTGGAACATGATCCCTTTTAATTCAGACTACTAGATTTCTTCTATTTCATTTTGCAAATAAGTCGAAGGTTAGATGTATGGAAAAGAAGACATCGGTAACATAACATCTTTGACTATATTTCAGCGAAAGTTTTTTCTTCAAGACAAGTTTTGAAGTTAATTGGATGGCGTGTGAAAGATTTAGTGAACAAAGTTTGCTTAAAAAAAAAAGAAATAAAGAAGAAAAAAAAATACCACGTCTGTTTGTGAATGACATATGCTAACGCGGTGTCCAATACGTATCCGCGTTAGTGTATTATAAATAACGGTACGCCCGACAAAAATACAAGAGAAAAAAAATTATGGAAGACAGCTGTTATGTTCCCTTGTCTCTCGTCGGCATTTTCCTGGATTATAAATATTCCGGGTGACTAACGCGTCTCTTATTTCTGCCACGCCAGCGATTCCAGACTTCGGTATTCTGGAGAACTCGCGTCTTCGCGGAGTAGAAACGTATCTTCGCAGTTTCGCATTCAAATGCTTGTTTAATCCAGCAGCAAGGGGAACCAGTCTGTGATATTAGTAATTATAGATCGACTTTTTTTGGATCAAACATAAGTTTCGGTTTCCGTGAAACTGATATACCGGCAAATTCGTGACTCAGTTATATATATATGAAATTTTATATAGGAATTTTGTAATTTTGATAAGATTCTATTGAGAAATTCATAAGCAAGTTGAATGGGATCATAATATTCAAAATTATACTACCTGAATAAATCAAAGGACAGTTAATAAAGTTAAATAATTCGTTCTGCCTTTTACCAACTGCAATCAGAACCTTATTCTACATATATAACTGTATCATACAGTTACTTTTTATCCAGAATAAGGATCTTTAGTGAAGGGAAGTGCATTTTGATGTTCCAGAATTGCTAATTTTAAAACTGTAAGACCTTAAATACAACCAACCAAATGTTTGTCTCAACAGTACTATAATAAATCATTGAAATTCGTAAAATAGTATAGAATCAAATAGCAAACTATACCTTATAAAATTAGCAACTTCAGAGCGGCACATTTTCCCTTTCTACTATGAAAACCACTTAGCTAGTTGGATTATCCTCCTAGACTGATTATCCACTGAGTTACATCATCCCAGTAGATAAATCATCCAAAAAGTTAGACCACTCAACTAGCCAGATCATCGCATCGCACAATACTTACCGCCAGCTGGGATTCGAGGTCCATCTTCTGAGCCCCCAATTTGAGAGCCTTCTCCTGGTATTCGGACAACGAGCCTTTCTCGCCATCCAGCTGCTTCAGTAGGTCGGTCTTCTCTATCAGCAGCTTGGTATTAAGCTCTTCGAGTTCTTTGCGCATCTTTTCCTCCCGGTTGAAGGCCTCCTCGAATTTCTTGGCCTTCTCTTCGAGGGCCTGCAAAAGGGTCTCAGCGTCAGCGCCATTGTTCAACTTGGCCTTCGCACTCTCTACCACCGCGTCCTCCATCTCACGGATTCACTTCAACCCGGAACCTTGGAACTTGGAACTGCCCTTTCTAATCACCCGAGCATTCGATTCGTTCGACCCGATTGATACGCATATATGTTTCACGAGCCGTTGACTGTATCGTTCAATAAAGGAGGGTTTCGTCGTTTAAAAAAAAAGGGGGAAACTCGAAGACAATTGTTGGGTCACTTCGGCCGGTGCGCGCTCGGTTTCTGCACTGGCCGCGCGTTTCCGCGAGTCACAACTTTTCTACCCGATTGCTTCGACCGCTTCCAGTCGGCTTGGCCGCATCCCCTCCCTCGTTTCCACAAAAATATTTATAACCGATCTTGGAACACAATCTCGCAACCGCGAACCCGCTGTAGAAATCGGCCTGCCGGCTAAAAATAACGGCCGATGCTGGGCGCACGCGCCTCCAAATCTTCTTTTCTCCAGCACTATGAAAGGCCTTCGCCAGTTCGGCAGTCTGCTTTTGGGCACTTTGTCGTCGCGGGGATGCTCGCCGACTGACAAGTTCGCGGGGACCGATCGCCGTTCGAGCCGATTATTAAGGCCAGGGACTGAAGGAAACGTGACCCCGTTATCAAAATTATTTTTTTCGACGTTGCGGCAATCGCGATCTTGCGGCTCTCTATGTCAGTGCCAAGTTTTCGCGTTCGACAGGTGGATCGGCGATCGCGAAAAGTACCGCTGTGATCGAGGAAAAAGTTTGCGACGGTATTTTGTTTTTAACATAAAAGTTGAATTTCTTTAAAAAAGGAAAAATGATATTGTTTTGCAGTCATTGTTCGTATTTTAAATTTTTCGCGTAAAAAGAGAAAAAAGAAATGAAATGTCAAGTTTTTATATATGAAATTGCAGAACGAGGGCTGAATTTCGTTCCATGTTTTTTGGTTTACGTTGGATTGAAGTGTAATATGATCGCGTTGGTTATATTTGGGACGTTGAAACTTCGTTCGGTTAATCGGAATTTCTCTTTTGAGCATTGAAACGATCAAGGTCGGAAATCGAATTGAATTTTTATGTTTATACGTTACCATTGTAAATTATTAAATTTTATACAGTCATTTTAATGTTGAATAATATTCCACATAAAATATCAACTGCATAGTATTAATTTAAATGTTTGTAGAAAGACACATTATTTTTTACTATCAAAAGACAAAGATATATTTAAAAAAAAATCGAACAGATAACTAAAGTAATTATTATTTGCAATGTAAGCAATATTATTGCAAATATAAATTATTTTTTGTTTAAACTTTGTCAAGAGTTGATTAAAAAATCCGAAATGATTGAACTAATGTGCAATTATCTTCGGAGATTTCAGATGGGTGGTACTTAAATCCTATTACATTCAGTAAAATAAACCTTCAATTTTACGTTTATTTCGATAAAAGCCAGACACACGTCGTGGCGATTTGCGACTTTCAATTCGTAATTTGACATCCAAATGTTGACGACAATTTAAGTCAAGTATTAAAATAGTAAACTTAAAAACGCGAAACATCAACGCAACGTGATGATACAGGATATGTGTTAATTAACATATTCGTGTCAGCAACAGTTTTGGCAGACCTTATAAGACACATGTTTATTACCAACTTATTAATCACCTTAAGTTTATTTTTGAAGTTCGCACGGCTCGTGCGTCAAATTAATATATTTAATTGAATATAAGATTTAATTTAGTTTATCAGACGAGGCGAACGATTACGAGCTTAGCGAGAGTACGCGAACAGAAAAACTAATTTTACGAGCTGCGAAGTACATTTCTAATTCGAAATGACTTCTTCATTTGGTCAGTGTTTTACGATTTCCCAAAACATTGTATTGGAAAATTATCATCTGACATCGTTAATAAAATTATCAAATATTAACATCTTCATGAACAATAAATTATTAGTCGTACAAAAGTTATTACTTTACTTTTCGCAAATTGTCGATGGATCTTTCGTGCCGACTTTTATCGAATGTTGAATATTATGTAAATTAGTTGATATAAAAAACTCTTTTATAAATATAAATGATGTCATACGTTGGAATTCGAGTTTTCGCGGAGATTTATTTGGTCGCTGAAAATAGCGAGGCGAATGGGAGAAAAAAATGTGAAAATAAAGTGCGATACGAAATATGTATTAAAAATGTAACCCAGATAGTTAAGTAGGAATGATAAACAGGTTGCACTAATATGTTCCCGTTTATGAATCGGACAAATATTATTAGTAATACACGTGCTGACGGCGATTTGCAGCCGGCGCAGTTACAGCCGCTACAAATTGCCAGCGTTCTTTCCCCCAATATTAAATTCATTGGCCACAATCTGGAGCCAACATTGTAACAGCTCACAACAAAGTATAAATAACGATTTCTCAATTACTGGACCACGCGATTTCCTCATTTTTACTTTAATCGTTTTGGTACTGCTTGTTACTAACCTGTGTCGGAAACACGCATCGAATAGTATTAATAGTAACAATCTTTATATGTTTCCAAATTAACAACCAACTATATAGACTTTGATAAAAATTGTTATCAATTTAAATAAAAGACTTACAAAAAAGGGCTGTTGAAACGAAATTAATATATTGGTCAATTCTCGATCAAGTGAAATTAGAAGTCAATCCTTGTAAAATAAAAAAGAAATCGTGATTTTCTTCTATCATCAAAACAATTGATATAAAAAAATAATTTTTGTCTCTTTTTACTCTGCAAAATTAAATTAAAATTCATTAAAATTATAATACGAAAACGAAACACTCTTTTTGAAACATTTACTTGTCTTTCAAGTAACGTGTTCTTTTGTATATGTGTGGCATTATCCGGACATTGTACAGGGTCGATTTCGCTAATTATAAAAGAGTTTTTCATTCATATTTTCATTTGGATTTGCATTATTTCTCTTGTTAAAAATTAAAACCATGTGATGTACTCACAGCCAATTCGTCTTCGATTCTGGTGGCATTGAGCAGAGGCCTGATCTTCTGCCACAACTTCCACCATGGCCAGGTACGAAGTTTCAGGTATCTGCGCAAGTTGCGCTGTACCACCTGCAAGGCCAGGCGTTGTTCTTGCAATTTCTTGTAATCTTTGCGGGAAAGGTAACCTCTGATGTAAGCCTGCATCCAGGACACGATCTTGCTCAGACGTTCATCACGGAACTCTTCCATCTGACCCAAGACTCCAGCACGGAAGAATACCTGTCATTGTTAAATTGTCCATTTAAACTGCGAACTTCCTTCGGAAGAAAATGACGGACAATATCTTACACAATTAGGAAAACGTTTCCAGTTTAAAAATAATTTTACATTTTTTATTATTGCCAATATCTTGGGTCAAAATCTGGATGGTCATTTGACATTTCTGTATGTAATTTAATCTTTTAAAAATTTTCTTTACTCTTCTATGATTTTCCGTTGCGGTAAGATATTTTCCGTTGCGATTCGTGTTACGCAGCATTAAAGGTTTGCACGTTGAACAGTTTCGAAATGTAATCGACCTTTCTTTGGCGATATTGGGTTTAAAAATACTACGAAATTATAGCCGAGATGACTATTTTTGGTTGACACAGTTAATAAGTTAATTACGACGATTTCTTATGGCAAATAAGAGTTGCGCGTTTGGTCGCAAATCTGAATGTAAATTTTTGTTGCCTTTGTGGAAACTCGTCCACGAAAGTCTTCGCGAAAAAGGTCGATTGCAACGGAACGCATGCAATGTCAGCAAATTATTCCACTATATTTATTTATCTTTGAAGCCACTCGGGAAACAAATGTTTACTTTAAACGTTGGTACGCCTGCAAAAAATTCGCTTTCGCTGGAATCACTCACTTTGTACATGCTGAGTTAAACTTTGTAGCAAGTGAGGTAAAGGAATCTAAATATGTTAATGAAAACAGCGGCGACAATGTTTTATTCGATTTTGCGGAAGAAGTGTCCTAAAATTCGCTGAAAAACGTAGCAAATTTGTATTCGTTATTAAAGATAAGATCATTGCGAATGATGGATTGTTGAAACAATCGTCTGAATTTGCAATCAGAATTCAGAGTTCAAACAAATATTGTGAGCTGTTGAAATAACAGTTAAAATGTGATAATAATAGTAGGATTGTTGAAACAGCAGTCTAAACTATATAAATCATTATTTGAAATGTTAAAAATAAACAATTGATGTTAAAATAATTTTAACAAATATATAAAGACTTGATATTATGAAAGTAACTGTTATTCTTTTGGAATAATAATCTGCCTCACAATTTTCACAATATGAATTTACTTTTCAATACAAATTTACTATTTTCGAACAATTTCAGAATGTGATTAATAATTGATTAACATAAATAAAATAGAGAAAATGTCGGAAACAAAAACGATGAGTTGCATGTAAATAAATGTAAAGTTGCATATAATGTACAACTCATTGCTTTCGTTTCCAAAAAAGTCGTATTGAATAGAACATTAATAACAGATAAGCACATCCGCCACGCGATCTTTTTACCAAAGGTGTCCTGTACCTTGGTTCGACCCATGCGATAATTTTCACTAGGGACATTTATCGCATCGAGAATGATAGAAGTGGCTTCAGCAGGATCCATATGCTCGTGCACTTTTTTTGCACACAGAATTTTGTATCTGCGCCGATGATATTCAAGGTTGATGGAAAACAAATGAAAAGTGCTTGTTAGAAGGTGCTTCGCATTTTTGTGTCTTTTAACAATAAATGCGAGGAGGGTTCTAATACTATTACTCAAATAACTATTCAAAGTTAACGGTATAATTAAGTCAGACATGCTATTTAAGTGAAACTGGTTTCTTATCAAACAATGATATTTTCATTATTATTTTATAAATGCTTTTAGATATATAAAAACATGTTAAAATATAGATTTATTTTTTTACATAAATTTTGATAGATGGCAATACGAACTATATATTCAAATATTTTACTTCCTCAAAAATGTATTAATAAACTTTGAATAGAATTTGTTATTGTATAAGGAGTACTTTAGGGATCAAAACGTTTGTTCAAAATCTCGATTGTCTAGACAAAGGCCTGTGATTAGAATAGCGTGGACTTATTCAGTTCTTATTACTGAACTATATTCATCATGCTTTATAATATTTGATTAAATGAAGATGAAAGACTCTTTAAAAATAAAGAAAATACATTTTTTTTGTCTTTTTTCAAATCGATTCATGATCAAATGATTTGATTGCTAATCATTTAAATTTATGTTTTAAGATAGAGTATAATTTCTTGCACATAAAACATTGTATTTCAAGTTACAATTAATTTAAGACACTCAAATCCCAAACCTTTGCAAAACACAGTATCATTTATCGAAAGATTTTGATCAAATGCGTGGTTAAACTGGCGTTTCAACTACTTTAACTATAACATCGAAACACAGAATCCACTGCTGGAAAAAGCATTAATCGCTCGCCCTGTAACGAAAGGGGAGTACTGATTGTTGTCAGCATTATTTCATTAAGAATATCGAACTGCTGCAAGGCAGTTCGATGACACTGGAAAAAAGGTCCATGCCTTGGTATGTCCAAGACGGTATTGATCGCTTTCGAGACCAGCGGATGTTAAAATGGCATCTGCGGCTTTCTTCATGTCACTTCCGGCTTGATCGACGGCAGCGGGAGCCAAGATTTTGTACCTAAAGATCGGGTTCACGCACAATGAAAGGATATGGTCAACTCAACTACTACAGACATTTAAAATGATGTGTGAATTCGACGTTTAGTCTCGCTTTACGGGCTTCTCGCGTTCTGGATGTATTCTGAAATATCTAACAGCTACTAATGTCGGATCGGGGGGGGGGGGCGGTCAATTCATTACCAAACTGGGAAGATAAACTAAAACTCGATTTCAATTACCGATTTGATAAGATGGGTTTGTAACATTTGGAAAAAAAGGTTACATGATCATTAATTGTTCCACAAGTGATCGTTTCAAAAAGTCAGTTTTGGGCACGGATGTATCACTGATGGGAGTGCTTTTTTAACATTTGGGATCACAACAAACATGAGGGTGAAATCGCAATCTTGTACAGCAACATCTGATTCTAATTTAAGGGGGGCCATTCTTATAAACCGTGCTTTAACTAGCCTTTGTGTGACCAATCCGGTAAGAATCTGGATCAAGACCGATTGCCTCGAAACATTTGGCTGCGGCAACTTTCGGATCCTTTTCCGCAGCCATTGCTGCTGGCGCTAAGATCATGTAACTGTCAAAGGCAACAAGGCATTACAATCCGCGGTAGCTGAACTGTATTTCGTCGAATCCATAGACGCGAGGGTTATATCTATTTAATTTCAGAAATCCTTGCTTCATAGCCTAGGGATCAATATTACTCCGAAGAAAAGGAATTTGAAAATCCAATTTATAAACGTTCTATTGTTATAAATTATATGAATTACCATTCAAAAGATAATTGAAACTGACTCATCAATTCTATTGTTAAACTTGAATAAGTCAGGCGTTATAATTGTTCTAGATTTGATGGTATAAGCTGGGAGAAAACAATGTTGCAAAATCTCAAAAATATGTCAGATTTACAGAATGTTTAGTTCTATCATCTGTGACATGCTGTCACAATAACCGTTATATGAATATTGATTTTTTTATGAGAATTTGTGGTCTCATAATACCAACTATAAATTATGTATAATATATTTCCTATTTCCTTTTTCTCGGTACGAATTCACATTTATATAGCAACGTTTGCTACATTGTTGATTTCAGTCGACAATTATGTATCTTTGACTTAAAGTAATTTGAAAAGATTGATTTAAAATTTAATAGACCAAATACTTACCGCAATTTGAAGTCAGGGTAAACCATTCTGTTGGGGAATCCTTTACGACAAATACGGATGCCTTCAAGCACACCGTTACAGGTCAGCTGGTGCATGACCAAGTGGGAATCAATGACACCTGGTGATTTGGTTTCATTGGGAATGATACAACGGATGAAGTGAGGTTGAGTGGCTCTCAACGTGGTCATCAAGTTGTTCAGCTGTTCCTTGTAGGATGAAGACACAGTGGAGAAACCACCTCCCTTCTTACCACGTCCTTTATCTGCGCCACCACCACCAGATTGTCCTGGATGATCGGCGAAGATCTCGACCAACAGTTTGTTAGATGACTTTTTGAATTGATCGACGACGGTGTCGTTCAACGGATCCTTGTTCTTTTCTAACCAACCAGTGATGTTGTAAGGTACCTAAAGTCAAGTTTAACATAAAAAGTTAAATGGTTAAATTTATTTGTTCTATAATTATTAGATTTTTCATTCGGTGTATGTTCGATACTTACGTTACCAGCATAATGGCCGATAGCGAAGTGAGCGGGTTGTTGGCCAGGCTTTGGTGGTTTGGGTTTCAAGTAATTAGGACTCTTTCCAAGGTGGTTGTTGTTCAACTTCTCCTCGAAGGTCTTGTCAGTGGCTTTCGGGAACATGGATTCTTCTTCAAGGATGGATAAGATACCCATGGGCTAAATTCAAAATAAAATGAGTTAGAATTCAATTTTCGCTGCAAAAGCAATGTTTACTCTTTCCTTTTCTTTTTTTCTTTTTTTTTTGTTTATTTATTTATTTTTTTTTCTTCCAATTAGAAATTTTCATTTACTGAAGCATTTAACTTTAAAATTATTAGAAAGATTTATGATGCCGATCTACTGATGTTATTCAAAGTTTACCATTGTTATAAATGTAATAAATGATTCGTGAAAATGATATATCTAAATTACATGTGAATTGCAAATATCATTATTAAATTTGTAGGAATCAGCATAATGAATACTCTACATTAAAAATCAACATTTTTACTGATGGAAGAAAATGTATTGATAATTCTACTGTGCTACTTTCAATTATTGCGGTAAACGTTCAACGAATTCACGCAATAATGTACTGTCAAGACATCTACAGTCAAACAATAATAAATTTTGTTTTTACATTCGTTTGTATAATATTTTTCGACAGCTTACAAAAAATATTATCATTTAACTGGACCATCTATTCAATCAAATCATTCCATTAAATGTAACCGAATTGTTTAAAGCAACGATTTGATCAAAGTTTAACAAATAAATGAATACGTACGTGGTGAGTAAATATACGAACAAGCCAACAAGTTGCAAGCTGATTGGAACACAAAGAGCGACGAAAACATGCTGGCGCGTGTTAATGGCTAAGCCTTTACCTTTTCGATGAGTTCGATGGTCTGTGCCAAATCCATACCAAAATCAATGAAGGTCCATGTGATGCCCTCACGCTCGTACTCTTCTTGTTCGAGAACAAACATGTGGTGATTGAAATACTGTTGAAGCTTTTCATTGGTGAAGTTGATGCACAGTTGCTCGAAGCCGTTGAACTGTACGTGCACACGGGGGAGCGGGATGTATAACACACGTAGCACATCAAAATTCAGAAAGATAAACAGACAGTGAAAAGAAGAATAGACAGACATAGAAAAGGTAATAAAGAACGGGTTCATGCATGTGTTCCATAACATTTTGCTCGTCGAACAGCCTCCGTTCTGGGAACTTCATTTCATCAGGTTTGCTTGTATAGATTGATGGAGAAGAGCAATGATAGGATTCTTTCGTTGTTTCGCAACTGATTGAAATATTGAAACCAGTCATTCTCTTCTTCATCGGAAGAAACAGAAAATAGAGGTCCTGAAAGTAGAGTATGTTAGTGAACGTGCGAGTGAAAATGATAAGGAATGTAGCCTCGTATTGAACAGCAGGTACATGCTCGAGCATATCTTCCACTTCTACATGTTTTAATTTTGCCTTGCTTGCTTATTTAAACGTATTCTTATTCGTTCCCCCTTGTTTGCCGTAGAATCAATGACGTCGCTTTACCATCGTCATCGAAGTATACCTTCTCAATCAGATCAATGGTTTGTTGGAGATCCATGCCAAAATCAATGAAAGTCCACTCAATGCCTTCGCGTTGGTACTCTTCTTGCTCGAGGATGAACATGTGATGATTGAAGAATTGTTGCAACTTCTCGTTGGTGAAATTGATGCAGAGTTGCTCAAAGCTGTTGAACTGTTCGTGCAGGAAAATGGAAAAAAAAGGCAAGACAGTGGTCAAATGACTGTTTTAATGCCGGGCCAAGAAAGAATTAAGGCGATAATAGTTATAAATAATCGCTAAAGTCGTTCAATCGGTTATTGATTTCGATCGAGACTTTAAATGAAATTAATGTTGGTTCATTGGTCGTTAATTAAGATTTCGTGACTAGGGGAAAAGGTGCCGACAGTATAAATTGATGTTGAAAAAGCATCGGCTATTCCAATAACATTTTCAACAACAATTTCCCATTAAAGGAGCCTACGATTCGCAAGAAGTTGTTCATTTCATTGACGAATCGAGCTCATTGGAGCGGGATCATTGGTCAAGAATGATTTTCCGCTTGACGAAAGTATACATGATTGGCAATCTCTTTTAAGTCATGTTTCAAGAGATTTAAATTTAGGGTTGAAACAACGGTGGGACTAAGAAATGTAATTTAACAGTTCATTAGGGTTTGACAGACAAGGTGATAATGGAATGGTAGATACAAAATGATCGCATGTAAAATCAGCGGGGGAGTGTGGGGCGATAGTATAGAGAAAGTGAAGCAGCCAATTCCGGGTACTCGTATCTGTACCTTGACGGTGCCTGTATTCTACAGTGCACAATTCCATATCCAACAGTAAAAATCTCTCGCAACACTGGGTTTTTATATACAATGGTGTTCTATACAAGTCCTTGGTCGGGCACCGGTCGCTTATTTACTTATACCTTTTCAATGAGTTCAATACACGCGGCCAAGTCCATGCCAAAGTCTATGAATTCCCACTCAATGCCCTCCTTTGTGTATTCCTCTTGTTCTAATACGAACATATGGTGATTGAAGAACTGCTGCAACTTTTCGTTGGTGAAGTTGATGCAGAGTTGCTCAAAGCCGTTGTACTGTACGAGAAAGGCAAATGCAAAAAAAGAGATGAAGACGTTCTTACAAGACGCTTTCAATGTGTTTGGTATAGTTTGTGCCTACTGTTTGTGCCAGTGACGCTACGTATTAATGTTATTTCGTTGGTGGTTTATACGGTGATATATAAGTTTTGGTCGAAGACTGCTAAAGTACCTTGGGTCAAATTGATGAAGTGATTGAAATCTATGAGTGTAAGCTGGACGAAGTGATTGCTTCGAAATTTTCGTTACAATAAATCCACCACGCAATCATTTGTCGGCTACACTTGTCGCTGCAAACAAATGGTCAAATGAAAAGTTTCAAATGACGTGATGTGGGACTTGGGAAAGGGCCTTGATAGAGCATTAACCGCAAAAGACGCTGAACAGACGTGCGAGTAATATCAAACTTGGTGACTGTTCGACGTTTTAAAAAGGTTGTGCTCTATCGAGGGAAATGACAAAATGGCAAAGGTCTCGAAGACATGGTCAGATGACAGAGCTTCTTGTATGAAGTAGAAAAGTAGATAAAAATATTGTTCAACGACAGACATACAAATCACATAAAGAAAAAACAGTGGACAATCACTTGTTAAGCGTTAAATAGTGGATGCTAGATTGTTGATCGTAAATGTAAATTTAAACAAAGCCAATCTGATGTGCTCGATCGGTCCATCTACTCCGAGGACGTCGGTCGTAATACCTTCTCAATCAGTTCTATACATGCGAGCAGGTCCATGCCAAAGTCTATGAAGGCCCACTCAATGCCCTCCTTTGTGTATTCTTCTTGTTCAAGGACGAACATATGGTGGTTGAAGAATTGCTGCAGTTTCTCGTTGGTGAAGTTGATGCAGAGCTGCTCGAAGCTGTTAAACTGTTCGAGAGCAAAGGGCAAGACAGTGATCAATTCAACTGCTTTAAGGTTTGGTACTGTATTGTTTTCGTTCAATTTTCTTTTTATCATGATGATACAGACTTTCGGTCTCGTTAGGGTCTGCCTTGTTTGAGATCCAGTTGTTTATCGAATACTTTTGTCTGTTTACATGCTGTCACAAATATGTATATTCTAATCTCTACTATCAATATACGGAGTCGACGTCGGTAAAGTCGATTATCCGAAAATTAGTTGATTTTAAAGGTAAAATAAGGTGAGATAAGGGTAACAATCATATGTATCTACATTGGTACATTTCACTAAGGTCTAAGGTGCAACGTTAACAAAAAGTAAACATTCTTCAAGACAAGTGTCGTGATTTGGATTAATGCAAACGTCATTTACTTCGATCACTGACGTTGAAAGTCCACTGTTTTACAACTAAAATGTGGTATCATAGAAAATTGTATATTTTAAACATGGTTGGTTTGATGTTTTATGAAATATGGGTGGAAAATGGTTTGTATTGTTTGTATATTTAATGATACATGGATCATCTTGATAACAGTTTTTCAAGTATGGTTATTTAAACGCAGAAACTTGTATCAAATAGTCTGCATTTCGGGAACAATCAAAGGGGAATGCATATAAAAATTTACCTGCTTCACCTCATCACATCACTGAAGAATCCTGTATCCGTAAATGCTCTGACCTTTATAAATTTCAAGAGAAAATACAGTCATGCATATCATCGAAATACGTAGAGTCGTACTGAAGAATGGTAAACATTAAGGGTGGTATTTGAAATCAGTTATAAATTCAAGGTGAAAATATGGAGGGAAAAAATATATTACACACAGGGATGATATCTGGAGGCAATCCAGATTTTAAATGGACGAATTCCAAATATAATTTGGATGTGAATTGTCTCGTATCCATTTAAAAGTGCCTTGAAGCAACCTATTTGATGTAAGGTGCTGAAACCAAGTTTAAGTCACAATTGTAGATGGGATAAAACTGGTTAAAGTACGGATAACTTTTCGCTAGATGTTGATAGATAATTCAAAACTGGGAAGGGGGAGTTTGGTGAACGTGCAACAAGCACTTCTACCTTTTCGATCAACTCGATACAAGCTAACAAGTCCATTCCGAAATCAATGAATGTCCAATTGATGCCCTCTTTTTTGTATTCTTCTTGTTCAAGTACGAACATGTGGTGATTGAAGAATTGTTGCAGTTTCTCATTGGTAAAGTTGATACAAAGTTGCTCAAAGCCGTTGTACTAAAGAAAATGAACAATTATCGAATCATATTTTTACAAATGAAACATATGACTCTGGGAAGAACAACAACCGAGGAGGCTTCCTCGAGACCAATCCTACATACCTTCGTAAATACTGTATACGTGATATATGTTCAATAATAATATACATAATATTACATATAAACTTTGTCGAAGATCATTTTAATTTTAAAATTGTATCGTATATTATACATTCGAAATGTTTTTTCCGTTTTTTGTTCAATAATTATTAAAGGGCGTTGAGATTAAAATAAAATGATATAATAAATACAAATATTTTCTGTTATTCATACTTCATAAATTTGAATATTCTTTAAATTTAAATATATTATAAACGATTTATTTTTTATTTTATAAAATGTCAGTTTCATTTACAAGTAAACGTTTCAGCCATAAAATCATTTCGAATATATATGTATAAATAAATTTGACTTGAATAAAAAATTGTTAAAATATTTAAATATACTTACGTCAAAGATTTCAAAACCAGCAATATCCAGTACACCAATGAAGTGTTGACGCTTCTGCTTAGTATCCAGAGTTTCGTTACACTTCTTTACCAACCATTTGAATAATCTGTCGAACATGGCCTTTGACATGGCACCCACGGAATAAGCGACCTGGTCCTTGTTACGACCCTGGGTTACAAACTCGTTACCGACTTTGATTCTTGGTTTCAACAAGTTCTTGTACAAATCTTGGCAGTCGCAGCCCAAGAGTGTAGCGACGCGTTCTCCTTCCTACAATACAATTGTTACGATGAATATGTCCTTTTGCTAGTTTTACAAAATACTCGTAATCTTCATACAAAGATACAAAAGCTTTTTAAAAATTATATAATTAGTTATCAATTTACCTCAGTTCCATCAGCTTCAGCCTGTTCTTCACGACCTCTTTGCTTGAACTTCATGCCACCCATGTGCATGACGGAGGCAGTGATTTTGTAGATGTCGTTCTTCTCTTCTTGAGTGAATCCGAGCACATCGAAGGCTTTCTGTTAGAAAAAATATTTCTTAAAATTTAATTTTTACAATAAAATAATCTTGAATGTACATCGATCACATTGATCAGAAATAATCGGAAAAGTTTTAAGCCGATAATTGTAATCACCTTAACCGTTCAACAAATTTCTGATCGATGATGTTCTACATCAGCATTATGCAGACATGACGTACACATAAGCTTATGTAATGAGAATATTAGTGGAAGCATACAAGGACAAGGCTAAGCTAGATTGTTATTGGACAGAAATCTTGGCTGGAGACGGACATTTAGCGTGAGATGATAAGCTCAGCTGTAGTGACAAGTGCATTAAACAAATTTGCTAAAAAAAAAAACTGAAAAAAGTGACCAAAAGAAAGAGCTGTCAAACAAAAATGAACTACAGCGTAAAGGAAGATTGCAGAAGCTTAGCTGGTGTTATCTAGCCACTGCCTTCCGGAGCTCCAACAAGTATAAATAAAAGTAAAACAAAATTATATAAAAAAGATAACAGAGCGACGTTTCACAACTCTGATTGCATACGAACTTATAGATTCGGGTTGTCCGTTTTTATCAAGATTTAAGAGCGTGCTTTAATTTTTGGAAGTATAGTCAACTCCATATCGTGTCATCTCAAAGAAAGACGTCTTGACGAGGATGTCACTGTTCCCGGCCATGCCGAAAATAACAAGATTCAGAGAAATTGTCGCTTTCTCTAAAATAATGTCAATTGTATAAAAATCTTCGACTTTATGGTCACCATTCAATATCCGCCCAAATGATCTTATGTCTTCGATCACTTACTTGAAGGCGAATAAAGTAACGAAGATTTTTTTTCTCGCAACTCGTTAAATGACCGGTTGGCCATTTCCAACAAATTGATCGTTGCATTTTAAGTATAATCTACAAAACCAATTGGGTTTTTAATTAGATTTACCAGTTTTGGATGTATTCAGAGATAGGAGTGGTGGGTAAATCTTAGTTTACGTCAAAACGGATATTCAGAGGTTGTTTGATCGTTATCCCAAAGCACAAATCATGCTCCAATCAAACATAATTTGACTTTCATCGAAATTCCGTTTTTCATAGTTGTCCACTTGGACAAGAAGGGAAGTAAACTAATCATTACAAAAGAAGTGGTGGAACCTCCAAACTTAGGTGTCATTATTTCGAACTACTACACGTGGATGGAAAAATGACGGTGTTGCCAAGTTGCGACTGTCAGCCTGGGAGTCGCAACTGTTGATTTTTCCACCCGGAGTTACGAGGGATGTCAATCTACAGTAAGGTGACGTACATTTGGATAAGGGGAGGGGGTAAGTGTCAAGTGCAAAGTGATAATCGGAATTGAAGGGTATTGGGGTGTGAGCAAAGGGACTTACGTCCGTCAGTTGCAATTCCTCGCCGTCGTCTACGTTGGGGATTGTGATTTTTCCTTGCGAGACGTTGTAATAGTCGTATATGTCATTGGACAACATACACATTTCTGTGGAATATTTTTAAGCTATTACAATGGTTGCTTTCTTAATTTCAGTTTAAGTACTCGTACGTTGCGTCTTTTCAGACCAAGTTCCGTAACCTACGCATGGAATTTCGGTATCACGGTCACCGAAACAGTTTGCTTTCATGACAAAGACAGCCTGTAAATGTTTTGCATTATTTTGCACATCTTAAACTAAAAACAACATTTTTATTATTCTTGTCTCGGAATGAATGAGCGTGAAATAGAGCTCATCAGAGAGCGGGTAGTTGGGAGACGACCTTGAATGATTTCGATCGCATTCGCTCGATTTCAACCGTTGCGGGTCCGCCCCCTGCTTCCCGCCCCCCGACAGCTCCAGCTACAAGCATAGTGGCTATAGCAGGAAGCAACGGGGGGCGAGGCCTGCTTCTGGTAACGTCAGTAAAACTTTCATCGACATCTTTCCTCCAAAAAATCGACGAGCAAAAATTCCAGTCAAAAATATTGCCCAAAGCCGTAGTCCAAAGTTCCTTTTTTCTCTCACTGATTGTTTTCCCTTGCAACCAAAAAAGTATGTCGAAAAGAGTCGATGCAAGCAATACCGAGTTCGCCAAAAGTATTAACAGGAGGAAGGACTTACGTCCGTCTCTAGCATTTCCAAGTAGTCGTTGACTCCTGGGATTCTCGTCTTACCCTGGTTAATGAAGGAGTAATGCCAGATGCGGTTGCTCAGGAACGTCATTTCTGTATTACGATTTTGTCTTTTAAACTTTTCACCACCTACTTGCCAAAAGAGGCTTCAAGAATCGTGCAATCAACAGTGGCTCAATCAATAAACATTCTACGCAGTGAATTGACGAAAGTGAAGTACAAGAATACATAGATAGGAACAGTATTCTACAGACTTCCCAAAATAAGCCTCGCAGCAGCCTCTCGTTTCATTATCAATTATCATTTGCTATTTGAATAACCACGATCGTAGGCTTATTTTGAGGAGTCATTGTTTCTAGTCAGATCTACTACCAGCAGTACAGAGTTTGAGAGGGAGCTGAAAGAGAGAGAAGAGTGCTAAAAAAGAAGTAAGAAAGTTGTTAGATTATATACAGAATAGAAGTTAATAGTAGAGAGAAAGAATGGCGCTTAAATACGACGAGGTGTAGTCCACGAGTCGCTGGAAGAATGAGACCAGGTTAAATGGTTGCTAAACAGAATATCTACGATGATTCAAAAGTATGTACAATAGGTAGAAAAATGTAGGCGCTGAAAAGAAGCAAACAAGAAAAGAGCTAAGAGAGACAGCCTAAACGGACGAACGATGACACACTGCACATTGATTTTCAACGGGTTGTGGCATTAGCGAGACGTTGCCACAAACTCAGTCAAGCATTATCTAATTGTAAGCAACATCGAACGTATTAAGTATTGATTAACGTATTCAGTTGAGAATTGAGCTCGACATTTCCAAAATGTATATTTTTTATGTATCACATAGTTGATAATTTTTTCATTAAATCATCTTTAATAACAGAGTATCTCAGGGATATCTTTAAATCTTCACTAATATATATATCTTGAGAACATCTTTAGTTAACAGTTTGAAGACGTTGGAGATATTTTCGTAAGAATGCTTTCTATTAGTGAAAATTTAAGAGTCTTTCTATTTATATTCTGCTATTTAGACGACAAATAATGTTTCAACACTGAACAATATCAAGCTCATTTTGGATTAGGCATGCACTTACATCAGTTACGAGCAGTTCTTCGCCATCATCGAGACCCGGTATCGTGGTCTTGCCTTGTGATACAAAGTGATAATCGGTGATCTTGTTGGACAGCAGGCACATTTCTGCGAGGGAACATAAAGAAAGACACATGCAGGTGAGCTGAGAACCACAATTTGCCATGTTTGCTCATGGTTTGATCATAATTCCCAGCCTATCTACGGGATAGCTATCAAAGTTAAAAAAAAAAGACTCAAACTCATTTTGAGAGTGGTTGATTTCAGTAATAAATCAGAATCGGCTGGTCAAAATCGCCCGTTATTTAGGGTTACCAAAGGGGCAATTGAGGGTTGCAATATCCCGGTCATCCGGTGTTCCTAAATACAGCAAACCGTGCTATCCTCCCAATGTTCCTTTCAGAGGCAGAGCACTTCTACGTTGATGCTCGACTGTGTCGAAAACCAAATCACAAATCTCTATATACAGGTCGCTGATTTCTGTATGCAAGTTATAATCAGGACATACGAAAAAAAAAGAAAAATATACAAAGAATATAAAAGATAAAAAATGCATCCCAAACATCCCCGTCAACGGGTACTTATTGTTTCTACTTTAGCATCGGACTGATCATGTATTTTAATGGCATTAATATTACGACGGCTGAAAGCGATTCAAAAACAAAAGTGGAACCAAAATTAAGTATCTCGTCAACGCGTCAGTGGACAAACGTGTCCGACTGACGATCGGTCCTTACGTCTGTCAGTAGACATTCCTCGCCGTCATCCACGCCGGGAATTGTCGTTTTTCCTTGCGAGACGAAGTAGTAGTCGTTGATGTTATTGGACAGTAGACACATTTCTGAATTCGAAAGGAGGAAGTGAAAAGTAAACGTTTACATGTAGACACGATTGAATGCTAACAAAACATTACTAATAAAGGAACGTCCAACACTTGGCAGCACCTCCGATAGTCTTTGAGCCCTACCTAATCCTAAATTGAAACCTTCACGACCGCGACTTACGATCATAACGTTATAAATTCATTATTAAATGAATTTTATTATTCCATTAGAAATAATAAAATTTTACTGAGGATCGGTTCACCGATCACGGTTTTAAGTAACGGTTGCCTTGATAACTTACCCTTTAATCCTTTCACGGATCCGGACATCATTTGGTAGAAAATATGGTAGGAACGCTCGAGTGCTTGTTGAGAAATTACACGAGCTTTTTCCAGTAGATCTGTAATTAAATTAAACAATTCGTTAAGTAATTAGCGTTTACGATAAAAATTTTCACAAGGATATCAGCTGCTCTTTAAACTATGGCATTAATTTGTGCAAGCGATGTAATTTTGAGATTTAAAAATATAAACTTACAAGTTTCAATATCGGCACCAGCTAGTTTTCCAGAAGGACCAAAGTGAATACGGATGAATTTACCCTGTGTAATTTAAAAAGTTGTTATTTATTGATATCATATAGATATTGTTACTATTTTATGGTATTTTATATACTATAATTTGTTTTCTTAAAAAGAGTACTTACGAAACGAGATGAGTTATCGTTACGGACAGTCTTGGCGTTACCAAAGGCTTCAAGTACAGGATTGGTCTGCACTACCTGATCTTCAAGGGACCCCTTCTTTTCCGAAGCTTCGGATTTCTTTGTTGAGGCACCGACGGTAGCGAAGTACGCAATTACTTTCTTCGTGTTTTCAGTCTTTCCGGCACCAGATTCACCGGTAATCAACATAGATTGATTTTCAGCGTCTGAAAAATGTTAGAATGATTAAATCAACAAAATTATCCCTAATATAATAACCATTAAAACATCCTGTAGGCCTGATAGATCCATAAGAAAAAAAAAGTGAAATGACGATTATTCGTTCATAACAAAGATAACGAAAAACGTACAGTATTTTACAGCTATAATTTGTTTTAAAATCTAGGCTGTAAATGCAACAACTGAAGATTTTTTTCAGTGAATTAATCTATCAATTTTATTTGATTTATAAATTATATGTAGATTCGATAATACGTACTGGTTAACATGTTTACATAAGCTCCATCGGAAATAGCGAAAATGTGTGGTGGTACTTCGCTACGCCTTTTACCACGGTACAATTTTGCGCAACGTTGTGTGTATACAGGGTATCTCTTGTATGGATTGATAGCAACGCAAAACAATCCAGAGTAGGTCTGTTAAAAGTGATATTCAGTTTTAATAAATGTAACAATAAAATTTTTGTTTAAAAACAACCAAATACATATTGGACGTTCCACATGGTCAATGTAGTGGATATACCAAACAATGTGTAAAAAGGGTATAAATTTGACAATTTCTTCACGTATGTCGAAAAAATTGTTCATTAGTCACTGACATAAAAACGTTGTTTGGAAAACTTCAAGTTCCAAGAAAAGCATACATTTAAATGCAAGTATGACTGAATTTAATGACCATTGATATAAAGTTTGATTTGTTTGATCTTTATGTTTTTTGCAATTTTCGCCATTTAGTTATAAATCATTCCCTCATCATTGTTTCACCAAAACGATTGGCGGACAATTTTCTTGGCACTTGATGTTTACGTAATTGATACTCAATAAAACCAATTGTTACACTATTCAACTATCTATGATATGTACAAACATTACATCATTTTTTACTCGAACAATCACACAAAAATCAGTCAGGTCTGTTGATCTGATTCCTCGGGTCACCTGAGGTCATCCAAGCTGAAACCTTAGTTGTTACTTTCGACATCTTTTTCCACAAAGTATTTGATTTGTTTAATTTTTATTGTTTTATGTTCCACACATTACTTAATCACGAAGAAAAATCTGTCAATTTTTTTAATCTCCTTCACTTTTTTATCATCTATGACAATTCTACTTTGTGCAAAGATGTCAGACAAAAAAGTCGTGGCACGTTTGGTGTTTTGTACGACTATCGGGCAAACGGGATTGGTGATTTCACACGCTATAACACGAAATCGTCAGCATCAGCTTATCCGTTATCTTACGTAGATCAGTTTGGCATAGTAACGTTGCTTGAGATTGTGCAGGACCGAAGCGTCGTTGAGGTACGTCAAATTCGACATGTCCTCGCATTTTTCATACTTGGGCGGGTTCACCTGTTGCAGCTGGTCCTTCTTGAAGTCCCTATTCTGGAGGGCGCGGCAAAAAAAGAGAGAACAATATTAGAATGATTTGAAATTAAAACACTTACGTAGATTAGTTTCGAATAATATCGCTGCTTCAGATTGTGCAACACTGACGCCTCGTTCAGGAAGGTCAGGTCCGCCATATCCTCGGCTTTCTCGAATTTCGGGGGATTCACTTGCGAAAGCTGGTCCTTTTTGAACTGTTTCGTCTGCGCATTTTCATTTCATGTTTATCGTGTGCTTTTGCGATCCAATTTGCATGGAGAATTGATACGTTTCGCACCAAGGGAGTCGAAAACAGAAATCTTCGACTCTTATGGCGTGAACGGTATTTTTCGTCACAAATGCAAGACACGGCGTTATTCAAGAGCTCCGTATATAAGAAAATGTTATTTTTAGTAACAATTCTATGAATTACAATTAATTAATGGAATTTAATATTGTCTGTATCATAGTATTTGAACTTATAAAAAAATGAATTTAACTTTGTCCAAACAGACGTATATATTTAAATTCATTTTTTCATTCCATGAATTAGTGTAGTAATATATTACAAGGAAATTGATGCCCGCGCGTCGAACAAATATTTTTCGTAGTGTCCGTGTGCAAAGTAATACATCAACCGCCGTGTGCGAAAATAGCGTGGAGCTTTTCAAGCAATCATAGCAGGAATCCTTATGATATTCCAAGAGAATAGAAAGACTTGCTACTCTCATAAACAGAGATTGATTCCCATGTGATTTGGGAAGAAAATCTTTGTTTGTGGAGAATGTCACGTTTTTATTGTTACACAAAAAATAGCACATGTACCATGAGAGTAACCTATACTCTCGGACATTGCTATCTTGTGTAAACATTCTGTCGATGTTCATGTCAGAATGTAATGCTGACATAAGCAATGTTCACGTTTACGTTGTTCTTTTCTCAGCAGTAACATTTTTTTTTTTATACCACCGAAACTATCGACAAATCATTCGGAGGCGTTTCACATTACAACTCTTTTCACTTGTAATGTTACGTAAAGAAAAGCAAACGTTTCTTTTGTTACGAAACAAGTATGAGGAAGTTATGCAGTTTCTACTCGAATTCACTTGCCAAGGGACGGCCGACTTTTTTCCCCCTATTTCGGAGCCGCGTCCATTAAAATCCCGTTAAATTTGAAGCTCCACGTATAAATATAGAAAGGAAATAAATCTTTGGTGTAAATAAGAAGGGTATTTAAAAGCGTAACTTGGTGGAACATCTGGTAACGTCGGTCTTTCTTATTTTAGACGCTTTTTTTTATCGTTACATAATTAAGACGACGAGAGAAGAGTTAAAAAAAAAGTGTCGAAGAAGGGAAAAGCATATCATTAGGTCGCGAAGGAAATACAGTCAAAAATGGCTCGGCGATTTTTCGACGTGGAAAATTGTGGCATTTAACATTTCTCTCGAGCGTTTATCTGCCGTTCGCAGTGCGCCGCTAGACGCGCTAAAAATATATTGACCTGCGTTTCGAGATGTGACGTTTCATTTTATTATTAAAGTCCCAGTACAGTAACTAACAATAGCGTTTAAGCGCGTCGACGAAAAACAGGGTTTAGTGAACTGGATTATGTAATGCACGGCCGGTGATATAAATTAAACTTGCTGCGAATTGACTGCAGAAATTTTAATACCAGTTGAGCGAGCGCGACGTGTGATTTATTTAACGTCAAATTTCAGTCTTGGCGGAATCCCGAAAAACATTTTCAACGTTTGCCCACACCATTTATTAAATTTCAAGTCACCTCGAATTCCAATCCTTCGCCTTGAACGCGGAGATTATTTTCAAACGCAACCCGGTATATAATTGTTTTATAACGGTATTTTTCAAACATTTCTGGTTGAACTATTGAAGAAATCTACTCAAAAAAGTTATTCATACTATATCAACATGTTATTCTTGTGACCATAATTTAAGCAACTTCATCGAAAACAATAAATACTTTTGCAAAAGATTTTAAACAATTTTACAAATTGTTTTCTTCCGTTTATTGCGAACCAGAAAAGCTCGTATTCTTTCAGCCGCTGCAATAAATTTATAGATTAAACCAATTGGATGTTGAGCATTTATTTTCCAAAGAAGCGTCGTTTCTCGAAACTGAAAACGAAGGCACGTCGACTTCATCAGCGGCACCGGTCATAATCGTTTAGCGGGAAAAGGCGATATTTCATGGGTCTGTTAACGAATATTTCGCCATTGACGTAAACAAACACGCGAGCTCGATTTAAGTTTCTACGTATGGCCAGCATTGGTCGGCCGAGTTGAAGCGAAAAAAAGGAGATCCGAATGCGCTATTCTGTTCTTGAAATAGAGTGGCAGCGGCCTGATATGGGTTGGCGGTGGTTACGCCGACGCCTCGCGACGCCCGGCGCCGCCCTACCTTTAGCTTTTTATATATATAGTTTGTGTTCCAGCTAAACAGAGAAATCGGCCCCTTTCCGCCCCGCGCGTGGCCGCGACTTTCCGCGATTCTCGCACCGAAAAAATGTTTTGGACAACGACGCTAGTTTTAGTTACATTGACAAGATGGTTATTGTAACCGATAAATAAGTCAGCGTGACCGACAAATGTAGCAATCGCCAAAATTAACTAAATGACGCGCTTCCTATTATTGATATTTTTTTCTGAGATTCATCCGAAGAAAGTATAATTTTTTTTCGTTGAAATGAAAATGTATGATTCAAAAATGTACAAATATTAATTCTTATAGATGACATTGAAATACTTTATATTTGAAATTACTATCTTCACCTGACACAGTGGTAGAAAATTACGTGAATGAACCGAACGCGCAAGATTATTTATATAAAACGGTTGATTTTTTGAACAAAAAAGCGAAACTTTGTGTGCACTTTGACAGGTCAATTTGAAAAATCAATCAAAAGAGTTTAAGCGGTAGAACTATGACTGATTTGAAACAGTTTTCCTTATATTTTGTTTTCAATGTCATCTTCTGACTATTGCATTTTTTAAAATTATTTTTAAGTTGTAGTGAAATTTACATTGAGAGAAATACATTACAAAATCAACAACAACACATTCAAATAACATTAATGTTTTGATATTACTAGTTGCAATCGACATCTAACATAAAAAAATACTTCTTCTTATGTTAAGTATATTATCTCTTGGCGTCTGAATTTATATCTTAATTCTTTCTGTAAATTCACCAGAGAAATACACTGTACTGGAACTACTACGTAGTCTGGACTACGTTCTACGCAGTTTCTTTATCTGGGTGTAAAAAAAATTGATACCTTAAAATCAAATGGCGAAGGCAATTGATCTTTAGTTATCAAAGCTTTTTTTTTATTTAATCTTTTTCTTCATATTATCGAATCGAGGTTAACTGATCTCGGTTGAATTTCGTAAACATCTTTTCAACGACCCGAGATTCGCCATGTTGGCACCGTCGCTTGGCAAGGCCTTTGAGTTAGGTCAAATCAACTTGTTTGTTCCGGATAACGGATTTAAAATACCGTGGAATCAAAATGAATCTTAAGATCAGCGCGTTATATTATTAATACACGTTTAGCATGGCCTTACATAATAAAATAAAACTAAAAATTTCAAGTGAACCATGCATTAGCTTCTATTCTTAACGTTAGACGGATTTTTTAAAACATTCTCTCGTTGAAAAAATGATTTCCGTAAATTGAATAACATTTTTTAGTAATTAAATGAAATAATTTTCAGTTATGAAAAGTGCTTTTTTAGAAGGGCAATCGTTTTCTAAATAAAAGATGGCTTTTTCAATCGAACAACATAGTTTTCGTTTAAGAAATCTATGCTTTGAGATAAAAAATTATTTTGTGTCAAAGGGATTTCTATAGATGTAATAATTTTTATATTATAATCCAATGAAAATATATTGAAAAGTACTGAAATAATACTGAAAAATAATTAAAAAAAAGGATTTTGAGCTCTGCAATACATTAAGCTGATCTTAAAAAGATAACATTCTGATATATGCTAAAGATTATTCGATTCAACAATTTCTTTACTTAATAATAATAAAAAAATAAATAAATAAATAAATAAAATTACAACGGAGACACACAGAGAAAAAAGTATATTAGTCTCACAGCCAATTTATTTAAATAATAATAAAAAAAAAAGTTTTGAAAAAGTATCCAGAAAAATGCAGTATACAACTACAACCCTAATATAACATTTTCTGTAAACGAATTTGAAAATGTCGTATACTTAATTAAAAACTTTCTAAATGACTGACTTAACATTGTTTTTTGTCGAACTAAAATTTTGATACACTTTTTTCCTCGTACGTATCCCGATTTTCCATATCCCGGATACTTGTTTTTCGTTGATTAATTAACAAAAGTCTTACCTCGCCGCCAGGGAGAGTGACGGTGACCACATCACCCTTGGTGGCCTTAATTTCACCAAGGAGATATCCTTCCTTCTCGTCAGGTACCCAGCACGCCTTTTTCGCGTCATAAGGTTTCGTTTGGTCGATCCTCTTCTGTTCAAGGGATACAAACAAGTATGGGGTCGGATCGGGATCCTCTTCGGGTTCCTTTGCTCGCGGCATCTTGAAGTTGAGTGAAGAGGATTCTTGTCTTGCAAACGATCGGAAAAAACTCCCCCTGCTTTTCTCTACTTAATTAAACTAAGTAGTCGTCAGTTTCGTGCGAAATTATATGTTAAAGTTGACTTCGACGGCGGACGGACTTCTTCTGGCGGCACGATCTGGGCGGCCCTAAACACACATTATCATTAAATGTCTGTCAACAAACTGCAAACAATTTTTTTATCAAAAGTCAATTCAAAAAATAAAACCTGTCTTACCAACCAAACTCGACTATTCAACCAAATCAATAAATGTCTGACTTTATTCGGCAAACAATTAAAATTAAAATCAAATTATTTAAATGTCTTTTCCTCGAGGAGTTATAAAATCGATATTCATACACAAAAGCTTGAATCGGTAAAACGATCGAATAATCGCGGTTGATTTATTGATCTGGTGAATAATGAATTGTGAATTGAAAATAAATGAAAGCAAAGTACGAGATAATCGGTCACTGCGGAGTCGAGGAGTAACGAAATGTGATCGCGGAGGCGAAAGGCGCGTTAGAAAGCTCCGAGAGAGGAATGAAGTGGTGCCGCGAGCGAGAAGCTCGGCAAGCAGACGACATTCGCGTGTCACTGGGCCTCGCGGCCTCGCGCGCATGCCTCCGAGCGGTCGGTTGATTTTCAGCCGTCTTACGATTCCCAGTGTTGACGGCTATAATTGTATGGTCCGCATATTGTGCCACGGTATTTGGAGCAAAACCGGTGTAATTCCATCGGGGTTCCATAAATAAATCCAACCGAACACGCCAGCTTCGCAAACGCTTGCGTTTCGCCGTAATCGACGTTTCACTTTTCACGTTGACATTGACAGTTTATCATTAACATCCGGTTATAATTAGGTACCAACGTTAGTCGATTCGACGAATTTCGATAAAAGAGTGAAATCAAAAATTGACAATCATTTGCTGTAATTAAATATTCAAAGTGTTACAATTATCGTACAAGGCAATTAATTAATCTCGATTTAGTCGAAAAACAAGTTTAGTTTATGAAACGTGTTTAGTTCGGTGCGGTATTGTCACCGCGCCAAGAAAGGTAAAAAGCCTTATTACACTCCGAGTTACGTAACGTCGCTAAAGCAGCCAAGCTGACACTGCGTTTACTCGTGGCGCATTATCTTCCGGAACGTTACTTCAAACTTTTGACGACCGACGACAATTCGAACGTTAATTACGTACACAAATTGTAAATAAAAAAAGCTCGGAATTCAAACGCGAGCGTCGCTTGCGATTTAAATTTCAAATTTCTTAAAAGTGAGATCGGACTTGAAGATGCCAGTGCCATGTTCCGACTGAACATCCACCTTACTCTTACACATCCGACGGAATGAGACAGAGAGATGGGGTCGGTTCACTCAATTTCGTTCAGTCGAGCATGGCACGGACGAACGAACCAACCACGTAACCGCAGATCTTAAACACGAAATCCATACGCGAGAATCGTGAATCGGTATCCAATGGGTCCCAGACTGTCCTTCGTGGCTTGGCTTTTCCTCCAACTTCTGGCACTTTCGGCGTACCGCACAAGTGAGGCCGGCCGACCGGCAAAAAAGACGGGGGTGCAAGATGGTTGGGAGCACTTCAAGTCCGCGGCAGCACACACTTGTTGCCCCGGCGGGGTGACGGCGAACGCACAACTCGTCACAAAAATGTTTCCGGACACTGGCGCGGGAGCAAAGCTGTGGATTTACGCACGCGCGCACACCTTGCCCTTCGATTCCGCAGTGACGGGTTTCGCATGCAAATAGACGCAGCTTCAAGATGGGGAACGAAATCAGAACGAGGGAAAGAACGTGAAAGAGTGTGTGTAAGAAAAAGGAAGAGAGAGAGAGAGAGAGAGAGAGAGAGAGAGAGAAAACGCTGAGCGACCGACGTGGAGCACTTACGTTAGAGAGCCGTTCTGTCGGGGAAGCGAGCGGAGGCTCCCAATATAAGCGTGTGCAACGTGATCCTAGGATGAGACGCGAGCGGCCATTGGTCGGGGCTCCGAGCCAATCGGGCGAGTCGTTACTTCGCAGCCCAATCTACCTTTTTAGGTGGAGATGATACCCAAAAGTGTGACACAAGGGGCGGCCGAGGAAAGTTCGCCGAGCGACCGCTTTGCCGCGCGTTACCAGAGTGAGATGAAAATAGATGGTCGCGTCGGAAGCTTAGCTTGCCCTCGCTTCTACTTCGATTCCGCGGACTTTACGGCCCTCTTCCCTTGTCCTCTTTGTACCCCTTTTCCCGGATGACCTTCGGCGCTGCGAGCTTCGCCCGTTACGTTCTTTCTTTCCAGCCGCCGAGCTCGGCCCGCGCCGCTGCGCGGCTTCGGACCTCGATTCTCGGCTTGAGCTTGGACTTAGGGGTCGTCCAGTGGGCCAACGCGTAGCCCCAAGGTGGGATTGAAGAATAGCAACGCGCCGACCCTGGATACTGCCCGGCTGACCGTGACTGGTCTGTTCCACTACATTTACGACCGGGTTGATGAGGAAAGACTGGTTGTTGAGTAAATAAATGGGTGAAATTTGACAGAACGTAGGCAAACCTTTGATAAGAGTTATGGGTACTTCGAGTACGTCGGACGTAGACGTGCAGGCACGGCTGGATAGAGTTGCTGGCTGTAAAGTAAAACATGGTTTGCAATCAAGGAATGATTTCGTGAGAGTACTGTCTGTCGGTTGAAATGGGTGCTGCAAATATGTTTTATTAGATTTACTGTAATTACAGTTAACGTTATTAAAAAACAGTTGATTGCATCAATTGGATCACCTAATATGGTATCAATTAATATGAGAGCACCTAAAATGTGGCGATTCAGACGAGTTTTGAACAATCTTCAGAATGAATATCTGAACAAGAATTTGAATTATGTTGTTGTTAATGAAACAGTGGCAAATCATCGGATGTCATTTTCACTTATTTTAGAAAATACGAAAAAAAATTGTATTTGTGTTTCAAAATTGAAATGAGATTATAACAGTGACCTACAAAAGCAACGTGGAAAATGGAAACCCTGTTCATATGAGTCATCAAGAATACATAAATTACTTACAAGTATTTCAATATGAGTAAACTGAATTGTAGATCCGTCAAGAGAATATAACATAAAAATGAATCTTCACTTAAATTATCTAAACAAACATTTTTCAACGTTATACAATCAGTGATTCCATTTAATGTACTTCCATTAAATTAAAGTCATCGACTAATTTTTATAAGTATTGAAAATGATCTTGAAACAAAATTTCGTACTTGTTTAAGCATAGAATTGACCGCCATTAAAATTAAAACTTATTACTACGTAGCGCGAATTTCTTCTCTATTTTACAATATCCACAGCTGGAATTTGATAAACAATAAGAACACTATTAATGAAATAGAGACATGTTCTCGGAATGATAGTTGGGAGTTATTTTTACTTTTTAAGATAACTATATATATTTTTGTTTTGAGGGCATCTATAACTTGTACACGCCATCGAAAAACCAAAAAAAAAAGTCAGTGAGTGGAAGCTATTTAAGTGTGAATGGGATTTTTCGTTGATAAAATAATAACGTCAAAAGGGTTTAGTTTTAAACTTTACAGCGTATTAAAAGTTAATTTCTAGAATAAAGCAAATACGTAAAACTGTTATAAAAAAGTGGAACGTGCAATTCTTTGATAATTCAAATTAAAAAATGTTGATATTTACGTACTTACGCTTGGATGCACAATTTACAGTGGACATTTTATCGCGCATAACTCGTACATAAATCAACTGAACAATTAGACAGCACATATTTTGAACGTGTATCATTTTGGCATACTTTCTCATGCGGGTGTTTGGCTGCAATTTGAAAAAGTAATTATTACATCGAACAAAATATATCACTACAGCATGTATAGTAGCATATAAAACTGGTCTCATCGCTTGCATTTCAATGTCGACATTCCACAAAAACGTACTCAAGAAATATATCCAACTATTTATGCATCTAATGTTCTTTATATATTCGTTTTTAGACAACTTTTTTCAGACCAAAAATATACGGATTCTAGAATTTTATTTCTGGATCATATGTATGTGACATAAGTTTTGACAATCGCAAAATGTATGCGTAGTAGCATTAATTGAGGGGCGTTTTAAGTCGCCATTCGTAAACGGAAAATATTTATTCTGTAAGACCAAAACAATTATGGTTCCAAATCGTTTGGGACGTAAGTTCAAATTTTATGGATGGAAAAAAAGAACGAAAAATGTATTTGGTATGTGTTATAAACTTCTGAGAATCACGAATGATTTTCGGAACACGTGTTTCGTTTATATACTAATACTACTAAACCTGGCCGTTTGTATACTTATTTTAGTTATGTTTATATTTTAATATTCCTACTTATACATGTCTTGCCTTATATATAACCCTGTAATAGTTTTTACGATAGAGTTCAATACTTAATAATAAATAAATAAACAACAAAAACCTGAAAAAGTAAAAAAATTTGAATATCTGAAAAGAAAAGCGTAACAACCCTGAGTTTATTTTTGTTGATTCATTTAACATCAGGGATTGTAAACCGAATCTAATGTCCATAATGTGATGTTTACGTAACATCACTGACACACACTTACTTTAATACTACTGTAAACATTTCAAAAAATCGTCAGTTTTTCTTTAATAAAAATGAACCATGAAAAAATGTATTATTTTATTTAATGTTAAATTACACTCAAAGTATATAAATGTTATTTGTAAACTTTATACCATAAAATTAAAACAAAAAGTTGTAAATTGTTGAAATTACAAAAAATGTTCATATTTGTGAGATCCAGCTTTGACTGGGATCTCAGTCGATTTCGGGTCTTCGGACCGATGCATCAGACCTGGCAAATTTGAAAGAGTATATTTTGTAACAATTTGTCAGATAAATTTTTCATTCACGCAGCCTCAGCAGCAATTAACGTTACTTTGTTAATATTGTCATGCGGTCGCTAGCGGCAAGCCGGAAACACGAAATCTATCAATAGACGTCTAGCATAGATAGGAACTACATGCGTATTCCACAGTCAGACTGGGAAAGGGAACGTACATATTGCGTCCTTGGCCAAACCACCGAGACGTGTGCTGGCCATCGAGTAATATTTACTTGGGAACGCTTAACTGTGCGATTACTTAAATTTTCAAATGTCAGACCGCAAATTGAAGTTATTATGCAAATTTCTATTTATAGACTTGCTTCGTCTTCTTTCATTTTTTTCCTTCTCCTTTTTTATTACATTCCTTCCTGTTCGCTGTCCGCTTGATATTCGGACATTAAAATCGCGATCACAATTGTAACATTAACATTTTCGAAAAACATTTTCGATTGTATTGGTGCCAATAAAGACAGGAGTTTGCCGGGTGCCTCACGCGAATCGTTTCGCGGGAAGAATGCACTGGGAAAGTCGCGTTACCTAAGAATTATCGCCGAAATTAAAACAAGGGTAGTATTTTTGGATGAAGAATTTCGCGCTGAAAAAATTGACGAAGAACAACACCGTTGAAACGTAAACATCTATCAATGTACTGCTTTTTTACGAATCGCGCGCGAGGAATTTCGAGCTGGAAATAGTTATTGATCGAAGATTCGGTTAAATAAAAATATCGGCATTGATGTTCAAATTATTGTATATTTAATCGAATCGAGCTGCTTGATAATTAGTACGAATAAATTAATTTAGAACACGAAATCGCGCCAGTTATTTAGTTGAAGTTACTAAATGACAAAATGCAAATTATGAGATTGTTCGATTGAAAAAGTGTTATTTTTACTTTTCGGACGGTAATTTGGACTAATGATTTTATTATTTATAGAAACGAAATTTATCTACATGCAGTTATAAAAGCATCAAAATTGAGATTCGATACGAGGTTGTAATTGATTAATTACATATTAATTTGGAACAAATAATTAAATACGTCAGCTGATATTAAAGACACTCGTTCGAATTTACACAAATCTAATAAAATTGAAAAACACCAGAAATAATAATATGAAATGAAAATGTTTTCAGAATTCTTGTCCACGTGATTTTATGACATTCAAATCCAATTGATATCCAAAATCAATATCATTAGTTTTTAGGTAGTTAAAAAAATGTGTGTTTTGATTTCAAGTTCAGTGAATTAAACGAGCAATTATGTGATCTCGCGTTAAAGGATAATATAAATAACGTTTGACATTTGCAGCTGACATTGGTCGCATATGAATTAACGTGCGTGGAATGCACTGATAAAATCGCATCATTTTTAGATCGTGTGATCGTTCGTGAAATAACATTCCCGAGGTCGCGTCGCCGTCTTGCGATCAAACATCCAAATTGGACAATTTCCAGTTAACGTGACCAGTCGTCACTTTGATGCGCTTCCATAGGCCGGTCACCGGTGACTTTGAAATAATAAGTCACGAACCGGGTTTTTGATTCCGCGGAACCGCTTTGGAGCGGCGCGCGGCGAAAAACTCGCGAACCGCTCAACATTCATCATCGGCGGTCGGACGGTATTTTAAGTGAAAATACACATAAATCAACGCGAATCTTTTTCGTTTCAAATTTATTTGCGATTCTTTGACTCGAGGTTTTGACGGGTCTTCGAGGTAAAAAATCTTCAACAGGACAGACAACTGGTCTAAAAATATTAACTTTCTTGGTTCCTCGGTTTTACGACAGTTAATGACAGTGTATTACATTTCAATGTTTTCTACGACGTTTAAAATTCAATGGTTAATCGTTTATTGTCTTTTTTCTAGCTCGGCCACGTTATTTCAACATTCCGAGAGTCAACGTGAAAAATAAAAGAAGAATAACAGCATTTTAAAATATACTGAAAAATGTGGGTACATTTTTGATACGGTATTGTGAGCTGTGTTTCTAAATTATGTAAAAAATTTTGTTACTATGATTTTAATGTAATATTGTTAAATTATTCAAATGATCAAGTATCGATAATACCGTATTTTTTATTTAAATATTTTAAATAATTTAAATAGCTAGTGTATCCTAAATTTGCAGCGTTGTAGTAAAAATTAAACTACTCGTTTATAGTGCACTTTACGATTCTCATATAATACTGCAAGAAATCAATAACATTTGTTACAGAATTTTTTAACATAAAACGCACAAACTATTAATTTAAACAAATACATTATCGAACGGAGTGAAATATTGCACACGATTTCAAATTATCTGCTATATACGCCCTGCAGTAATTGAAATGAATCAGCGATGAAAAGATTCGTCGTTCCGATTTGGTGATTCAATATTTTGTAACAACATTTATAATTAATGTCTTTTTTTAAACCCAAGTAAACGTTATTGAAACGTGTACGTTGCTTTTAACTCGAATCTTCTGGTAACATATCAATCAAAGTAATTAAATATTTTTAAAAAACGAAACAATAAATGTAAAATGGACGTTTTGAAAAGCTTGTAAAGTCGTTTCTTTTTACTAATCGAATTTTCTCCACAAACAATTCCAATAATGTCAAATGCATTGTTCACAATCCGCAATCGATTCTAATCGTTTGAATAAAGAAATCCCAAAGATCGACCAACGCGAATGAAACTTAATACGAATCCGCGCGGCGTTCCCACAGCTTTCACCCCGGCGATGAAAATGTCACCGAAATCGGAAAAACGTTCGGCTTGTCGAGAGAAAAAATGAATTCAGCGGGAATGGCACGAAAATAAATCGGTTGCGCAACGCGTTGGTATATCGGGATTCTGACGCAGGCGGATGCAATAGCGAAGTTTATTGCGAGGATGTTTTAGCAACGCAAGCGATACGTATTATTCGTCGGGCTAAATCGCGGATACGTCACTTTTCTACGCGCGAAAATGCCTTCGAGATCGCGACGCGCCGTCGAATCGTCCGGTTTACTAAAATAAGGCAAAACCATCGGAATACTTGCAACCGCCCGAACATTGTAACACATTTGCCGCCGGATGCTATTTTCAGTCGCACGTGTTTTTTCGTCGCCGGGCGTTTTGAAAGAATTCAAATTAATTGTTTGAAAATAAGTCGCCGAAAATAAATAATCAATCGTTTTTCTTTCCACTTCCACCCGTTCGTTTATTTGCACGTCTTTTTTACCGTTGTTTTTGTCGTTGGCCTTTCGCTGACCTTCGACTCGCCATATTTTCTTCGCCATGCAAAAATAAATATTATCTCGCTGTCTCTTTTCGCGCGGGTCCGACAGACCCGCGGTCTTTTGAGGGCCGAAATAGCGAACGGCAAATCAAAGCCGGTGGTTATTGCGACGGATTTTTCTCGCCTGCCGCGTGAAGTTTGGCATTTTTCAAACATTTTTGACGCATCGGCCGGGATTTATGTAATGTCGGCCGCGAAGGGCTTCGGCGTTTCGCAAGGCGTTTTTCGTCAATTACGGATTTCATTGAGCCGGTTTCATTGAACGAAAACGAATACGTTTTGGATCGTTTAAAAAACATTGGCAGTGTTCGAGAAAACTTCCGCTCATCACGCGGTTTGTCTATCTACATCTTTGATAGTCGCGATAAAAATAATTGTTCATTTATGCAATTTGTAGGTATATCGAGAATTCGATTTGCGAAGCGCGGTGACCGGTCGTTTCGTTTCTTTCTCCATTTTTTTTCTAGTTTCAATCTCTAGTGGTTATGGATACGTGGAATTCAATATGGCGGACTTTCTTTCATGCCGAGATTGTCATAAGTTACGTTAAGTAACCATTTCTCCTAGACGACCATATTTATCTTTCCTTTGAATGAACATACTTGACGTTTATGTTTATTTCGGATACTATTCCAAATATAATACTGGAAAGTGTAAATATAACACTTGCATTATTCCCATTTTAAACGTCGAATAAATGTCTGAGACTGTTCATAAATCGTAATAAAAATTTTTACAATGAAATACTAAAATAAGAAAATAAGTTACTGTTTTTAGTTAAACCGTGTTTATAAATTGCACCATCTTTTTTTATTTCCAAGTATAAAAATAACTTATAATTTGTATTATGATGTATTACTAAAAGTTTATAATTATGTTTATAATTATGTTGATCGAAAAAATAAATGGTATTCGTCGATCCATGTTGCTGCACCTTTTAATACGGGTCTGTCAGACCCATAAAGTCAATTCTGTATATTTTTACACACTTTGCAGTATAAAATTCTAGAACCTTTTTCACGACGTTTGATGGACTGAACAAATGATTTCGTCGCGATGTCATTTTATTTCTGGTTATCTCCGGATTTGGAACGATGTCTCATCCGAAGTTGATTGAAAAGTCTCAAGGCTCCGTTCACGCTACGTTTTCTATGCATTGTCGCCACTGTTGCTGCTGCAGTCGTCGTTTTCGTTGTTGTTAACCACGTTGGCCTGGTTTATCTGCGTCTGCACCCGAAATATCTTATACATATGATCTCAAGTTTTGACGCTCGCGTTCCCTATTTCAATTAATGCTTCTCTTTGCACTCCGCTCTGTCGGCATTTTTTTCTTTTTTCGATATTTATTTGACCGACTTGGTTTAAGATATCTATACTGCATTGATTAGCTTTTACTCTATCCTCGTCAAAGACAAATTTTACTGTGCATTTTACTGTCTCATTTCACTCGAGACGGTGATTTAAGAAATTAATTATGCTTGAGAACATTTGACGGTGAGCTAATTTGTTTCAAGCTTGACTTAGAAATATTTTGTTGACCAAAAAACCACTGTAGAATAATTCACTTTATTTGGAAATCACGGTGCTTCTGTCCTGTTCCTTTGATTTTGATTGAAACATCCAACTTTTTCTAGCTTTTCCAAAAAATATATACTAATATTAAAGAGCATTTTGGACTATTTATATTTATTTGAAATACTTATATTAAAATGAAACACAATTTACAGCGATCGTAAATAAAAAATTTCGTTACAATAACTGTCAGTTCTTTTTCATTTTTTCATTGTTTTGAAGAACACTTTTATAACTTTCATGATACTTCGCCGTGATTTACCTAAACGTTTGATCAATATCAGTATTCTATTAATCCTCGGTACTTGACTTTTATTCTGATTTCGCAGATCAGCATTTCAATTTATCACGTCTCAGTCTTCGAATACGTACACGTGTATATATAAATGCATATAAATAGAGTTAATCTATAAATTAATTAACTTATTTATTCTTTAGTTCATCGATTCATCACTTTCAAGTGGCGCTTCGAATCTTGGATGGTCCGTTTGATGACAAATAGAATACAGACATTGTGCGTGCATCACACATGCTTATATCGAACTAGACGAGGTGCACAAACGCTGACAAAATAACTTGACGCATTGGCAACTGGGTCGGAGCATCCCTTCCCGACTCAGCAAGACGTAACGCAATACCACATTTTGTCGTCTCTTGTACTATAGCCAAACTTCTCTTCATCGCAATTTTGTTTCATTAGCATCACAACGACGTTATAATCATTATTATTACTATTATTTTTCTTATTACATAATAACTTGTGTCACATTTCTGAATTTTTTACTTTGCCTTTTCTTCAGATCACGGAATAATTTTATACAAAATTAAATGTGTATACAACGGCATAAATTACTAATTAATTACACGATGACCACTGCAATCACAAATTAATCTAATGTTTGTTTACTTTGAAGATAAGTGTGAATATGCACCGAGAAAATCAAAGGTAAACTGGTATAGTTTTACCATTTATGTGGTAAAACTTATAGATTTTACCATTTAAATGGTAACTTTTACCATGCAGTTCTCTGAGAGTATAATAATTTTTTGTTTCTCCTCTTAATTTTAAATATGTATAAGTAGAAATTTTATTTAAATAAATATCAAAATGAACGATTAAATTATAATTTGTTAAAATAATTGTGTTTAATTATAGGTTTATAAAACATATTGTGTAGATCTATATATTTTAATGAATTAATTATCACTAACTTTAGGAAAGGTCAAGCCAAACACACGAAGGTACTACAAAAGTGTTGAAAAGTGAATAAAAAAAGTTGAGCGGCATTAAGGTAGCAATAATCTGGCTAGTGTCAGCAGCATGATTAACTACTTCCTGTCGCTCTTCCTTACCTCTAATTGCATACGATCATAAGCTTCGTCTTATGATGAATGGATTCAATTTTATTCAAATTATGAGATTCACTAGACTCCGAGGTTTTCACGTTAAATCCGTAAACGTTATTTACAGATAATTGTAGAGACGCATTACTTATTCAATATAGAACGGTATAAATTGAAAACGATGTATATATATATAATGTAAAAGGGAGGTAAATTTGTCGTCTGTTTTGCCTTGGGTATAAAATTAACACTAATCTAAAATCCATCATTTCACTTATAAGTGCCCCCCCCCCCTCCTTCAAATAAAAAAAGAACAAACAAGATCTGTCACAGCTGGAAAAATGAATTTTTTAGTGAGCTTAAAAATGTACATTTAAAAAATGATATTTTTTTACAAAGTCAGTTGATTTATTTTTCAAAAGTCAGTTGATTCAATAGAAAAGATTAATGGTATTAACCGAATTTCTTGATAGTGATAACTGAATTTTTCAGCTGTGCTTTCCTCGTTGAAAACTCGGCAAAATGTACTGAAAAACACTATTTTTTTCTAGGATAATAAAAAACAAACACTTCGAGCTTACTGAACAAATGCGGGAATTGTTATGTCTCCTACAATTTTTTATATGACCGCCACGGGAAAAAAAATTTTTTGCTCAAAAATGTATTTCCTTATATTGATTTTTATAATTATGTAAAATTTTGAAACCAAATTTTTGCTTTCCTCCATAAACTGAAATCTTCAGAGGTCATATAAGAAGAAAAAAGCGACTTGTCGAGACATCTTAAGTTTTGAATGTGTGTTGTATCGTCGTTCAATAAGTTTCCCGCCTAACCAACGAGAAGTAAAATTAACGTAAGAGTTACTTTACACAATCGGTGATGGCGCTGAAAGGTAGGGAACTTGAATTATCGTCAACATTTGACTTTTGATTTTATTTTGTCAGTTGATAATATTTTCTAAACATTTCGTTGCTAATTTTAAATACTTTGTAAGTTTGGGATATCCCTATTTTTCGATTATATCAATTTATATATTTGAGCACATCATTTCATTACGTTGTTTCATATTTCTTGATTATTTGAATTTCTTTTTTTATTTAAACGAAATTGAAAGGCCTCCTAAAAATTGAATGGTAAAAATAATAAAAGCAAATTGAAAGTAGACAAATGTTTTCAAAGAAATATTTAATTTTTTTGAAAAACGAACCTACACTAAGTTTGCTATGAAAATATCACAAAATACTAACTTAAAACAATTTGAATTCTAATAAATTTAGATTTTAAATTCAGTGACGATATAAATCAAATCCAATTTCTTGAATGGATTTCATTAAGTGAATTTCGTTGAAATATTTAATTAGCTATATTAATCCGTGGTTGATTGCATTAAATGTTATTTTATGAAACATGTCGATTTACGAAAACCACAATTTCGTTACTCTATTTTAGGCCTCGAACGCAAATGCATTTTTCAGCCGAAATTCCGATATTTCACTTTCAACCGGAGTTTCGACGTAAAATGTTCAGCCGCAATTCCGATATAATGTCATTAAGGAAAATTACTTAATTAATCGAGACAGAAAAACAACCGCAACTACGACCCATCCATTATATTGTTATCTTTTCAAAAAATACATAAATATATGTTATCTACATCTTCCTACAAAAAAAAAAAAAAATGTCATACCACATGGAAGTTCTCAAAACATTTTTACAACATACTACATATTTAAATCACCTACACACATTAATTCAATTTAAAACCAAAGCCAACAAAAGTCGAAACAAAGAAGTTATTAATTTCCGACAAAACTTAAACCTTGCACAACGAACTCTCAAACTCGTTTTACAACCTCGAACAAAGCCGTCGCAAAAAGCCGGCAGCTGTGTTTGCGAGCGCGGCCTTTAACGAGCGACGAGAGGGCGGGAAATTGGTGCTTTCCCAACCGGGATCGATATGCCTCGCTGACGTCACGCGCGCGGCGCTGCGCGCACGCGGCTCAGACGGGATCGTCGCCTGGGTGAAGTCGGCCCGAACCCTCGCGCCCGGGTTTTCGTCCGGACCGTTTTCCCCGACGACGGCGCGCTCGGCCGTTCGCCCCTTCCGCGCGCGGTTCACGTGCAGGGTGGGGGAGGGGGATGAAACGAGGGGTGCGTGGGGGGTGGGTGGTAAAAGTGGCGGGGGCATCGGCAACGGCGCAAAGCCAACCCCGAAAAATCCAGTCGGTCTTGGGTTTAGCATGAGAGAGGCACGTGCGAGATCCGCGACCACGCGTGATTCGCAGCGTCGCGACGCCGACGCGTCGCGCGAGCACGGCGCGACCAAGTACGCCGAGACGATGGCCCCGGCGCGGCGGTGCGCCCTCGCGCTCGGCCTGTTACTGTGCTTCGCGCGCTTCGCCGCCGCGGAGATTTACACCAATTCATTTTTGGTTAGGTTGCGCGAGCCCGCGGAGAGGCTCGTCGCCGATAACGTCGCCGCGAGAAACGGCTTCGTCAATCTTGGCTCGGTGAGTATACCGCGCTGGGGATCGCGCCGAGAGGGGCGATCGGCCAATCGGACCGATTGGACGCCGAGTTCCATGCCCGTTGTGCTATTGGTTATTCGGTTCGACTTTCGTAGGTGGCGCTGTTGGGTTTCTGTGTTGAAAGAGATTGTTGAATTAACGATCTTCGGTGGTTAAATTGAATAGTTGTAAATTTTTGAATGTTTGATTGTAAGACTGATGTTTATAAAGGTATTTTGATTGGTTTTTTGGAGACGGGGGTTGATTAGACGATAATTAGACTTTCATACTTGGTTAATCGATTGATTTTAGATT
This sequence comes from Aradophagus sp. ZL-2020, assembly GCA_022817685.1. Classification (NCBI taxonomy): domain Eukaryota; kingdom Metazoa; phylum Arthropoda; class Insecta; order Hymenoptera; family Scelionidae; genus Aradophagus; species Aradophagus sp. ZL-2020. Next base: position 6,484 of record JABFOV010000096.1, on the reverse strand, counting down.
GTTTGATGCAATTGTTTGTATTGTTAGAATGACAGTCTACTTTTTGTCGCGTGTAGATTGTTTACTGTGCTAGTTTTACTACTTAAAAAAGAAATAGTAAAACCAGTTTACAGTTTTAATAAAATCGATGAACTTTATCATTTGAAAAGTAATTTTTACTATTCGTCTTTACATCGTAAAATTGTGTAGATAGATTCTGTCAGCGTTGATTTGTCAAAGAAAAACTTTTATAATTGTTACCAATTTTTGCTTCTTTATGCACACATGGTTTTATAAAATTTACAAATTTTACACTCGCCTGAACATTTGTTGAAACAAACCAATTTTCTTTCAATTCTATTAAACTCTATTTTATAGAAGCTTATATATTTACTTATAATCAAATTGTCGCAAATAAGAAACAAAAAATGCCAACATCCACTTATCGATTTCAGATATTTTATATACTTTTTATCACATGATCTTGATAAAGTTAATTTTTAAATCTCAAATGTATGATCTTGACTGACATGCGCAACATTTTACTGCGCAAAAGCCCACGACATTCAGCTAAACATTTTCATAAATTAATCCCCAACGATTCAACAAAATCCACAGGGATAAAAATGAATTAAAAAGTATCTTTTTACTCAATTTATTCTCTTTCAATTATATTTTACCGTCTATTCAGAAACTTCGTTTTCTCCGATTTATTCGTTTGTTAATTACGGCCATTGAACATAATTAATCTAGCTATCCATATTGTCGACGTGAAAAACTTATTCCTTTATAATAAAACTGAATTTTAAATATTTGTAATCCTTTTTTTCAGCGAGCATTTTTATTTTATTCATTGTTATTTGCCCGTTCTTTTCATTTTTATTATTATTTGTTTTCAATATTCATTTATTCCGTTTACTGTACATTTATTAACCCGACTTTTAGCGTTCTTTGCACTCGCTTTTGTGGCACGTTGCGTCGAATCGAGCGTTCATCGATTTTAGTTTTCACAAGCAAGATTAGTTGACTCCACACGGGGAGGTGATTCAAACAGCTGATAAAGTCTGACGCGGGCTTCGGCAACATATGTGATTGGTTTACCAGCGCGATTCCCGCCAAGTTGCAGTGGAATTCGGTCGACGTGGTTTTGCTTATTTGATTTTCACAATCAATTTTTGATACCTTTTATTACCATAGATTGATGACAAAATGAAAAATTGTGATACAAGAAGAAAAACAATAAATAAACAATTATAATGGCATACAAACTTGTGCACCGTAAAATGTCATTTTATTAGCGTAATCTTATCTTATCAAAGATAATATTGAATTTAATCTCTTCCCCGATAACAAATAGTAAATTAAAAATATTGGTGAAAAAATATATAAATAAAAAAAAAACTTAATATTCAGTAATTTAAAAAAATATTAGAATATACGAAAGAAAATGTTTCTGCAATATTAAAAACTTGTTTCAAACCATTATCGAAACATGTTTAAAACTACTACTTCATACGCGTTTTATAAAATATTTTTGCGAATATTTTTGATTTTTCATTTATACGCTCATAAATTGAATGTCAAAGAAATAATTGCCAAATACGTTTCATAATATTGCCATTTAATGAATTTAAAAAAATATCACGTTTCCGTAATGCCAATAAATAAAATGTATGTCTGCTATCACGTAATGATAATCTGTATACGAGAAATACAAAGGATTATTTATACCCTGAATTTCATTATTTACAATCTGGGGGATGATATGATTACCGTAAACAAGTCCGAAGAAAACGATTTGTTCTGGTTTCCCCCGCAAAGTTAATTAATCATGTTATAATTAACAAAAAGCCTAAGTCTTGAAAGAAGGAAGGCCGTAAACTACGAACAATTACACTTTGATAATAAATAGATAATTGATGGTTGTTTACATCCGATTTCCATTGATTGTTTTGCTATTTGTATACATTCATTGTTTACTTTGATTATATTTATTGATATTAATTACTTGTTTAACAATTATTCACCTTCTCAAAATTGCCTTTCCAATCTTTCATCTAGTTTATGAAATTCAAAATATATAGTCAAATAAATACACTGAAATAAAAAACTGTCAACAAAGCAGTATGGACTGCAAACATAACAGTCGTCGACTTCAAGTATCCGCCAAATCAATACTTTTTTTTGATTGAATAAATAATTCTTTGTCGTTAGTCTTCAAAGCAGACAATACCGAGACTGTTATATCTACAGTCCAGAACTGCTGTTTCTCGATTTCATTTTTTTCAGCGCAATATATATAATATAAAAGAATCAATACTTTTCGAACATTTTGCTTTTACAGATTTTATTCGCGGATAATATACTTCATTTTATGGAGCAGATCTTCTTACGCTCCATTGAAATCGATTCCTTCGTCGGGAAGTCAATTGTACATAAAATGACAAAGTAAATTTGTACAATAAATCATTTTACGATCCGAATGGCAAAGAAATTTACGATCTTCGCAGTCGTAACTTCGGTAGAAGTCGATAGAAAAACAAAATTGTTTTTCTTTTTTTTTCTTTATTGTGTAAAATATACTTTATATATTTTTTTTTGAATGTTTAATTACGATGAACAATCAAAATATTAGGTCTATAACTTAATTCATGCGGTTTGCGAAGACACGACGAAAGTTTATTATTATTCCACCGTTCCAATATTTGAACATAAAAAAAAAAATATAAAAATAAATAAAATAAAAAAAAGGGAAAAAGTTATAGCATCAGATGGACAATACTTTGAATAATAATATTGTACATGTTTTTCTTAAATAAAGTTTGCCGACAGTTATAGACTTAGATACAATACAAAATTCAATTACGCAAAACAAAAATTTAATTAACATATACTAGCATATACATATACTCCTTCTGTTTTATTACTATACAAATTATGCATTTTAATTTTGATTCAAATTTCATCTTACTGCCACGTGGCGAACTTTATATTATAAATAATCCCAAATGTTTAAAATTAATGAATATCCTGATTGCACTTCGCGTTATCGATTTTAAATTTTATTAAACTTGGTAAATTTTAGTGCGTCATTTTATTGTTTAAAATTATTCAAAGATCCGTTTCACCCGGATAGCTGAACATTACTGTAGGACAAAGAACACTCGTCGACGTGACATTTAAAGAATATAAAAGAATAAAAAGCAGTATATGTATGGTCGTAAGCTTATTCGCAAAAGAGATATTTTATTGTTAACGAAGAAAAAAAAGGGGAAAAAGAGAAAGAAAACAGAAATACGTAACAAACTAATTACGGTTTTTATTCGTCACTAACTGATTACGTAATTCTATAATTAATATTTAAAATAATAATACTAATCAAATAAATTAACCAACTAGCCAGTGTACTTTGCTTCATTAAACATAGAATAATCTTAAAAACATAATTAATTGTTACGTTGTATAAAGTTCATGTAAAACGACGGTAAATTGGAAAAGTTTTGAAATACTTTTAATCAGTGACAGATATGTTGATGAATGTAAGTTAAACAGAAGTTGGGCTATCAAACGGAATAATAAAATTACACTACTTAGAACGAAGTTAGTGGAAATTATGATTTTGGTCAGACGATGCAAAAATTAACGTTGTAGGGCAAATTAATTCAATGTTTTAGGATTTAATAACATATTAATACTGATTCCTGATCACGGATAAATTAATAATTATATTTGTTTATTTATTTATTTATTTGTACAATACAAAAATCCAGCGGGCAAGTTTCAAATATATTTTAAACATATGTTGATTGTTAATAATATCTTTATAAAATGATATACATTACTTATTAAGAAAAACTTTCTCGTTAGAAAAAAAGCTGTCTCGATAGAAAAAAATCTCACTTGATTCAAGGTTAAATTGCTTCGCTGAAAACTGTTTTTCTTGACTTAAGAAAACGGTTTTGTAAATGTACAAGAATTTCACAATTTGAACCCGCAGATATTGAGAAAAATAATAAATTTTAAAAATTAAAATAATTTCAGAAACAAAGTACGAAACAGATATATTCTTCATATTGTATAAATTCAATCGTAAGCAATTTTATAAATTGTATTTGACAAAGTAATTTAAATTATCTTTGAGTTGCGTTTGATTAATTTCAAGATTATCAATGGTTGTTCTTACGTAAACCATTTACATCGTTCATTTACGTGTTTTCCGTGTGTTTATCGTTGCATGAAAATACGAAAAGACGGATTCATTTTAATGTAAAGATTTCGTAAATATCGCTGGCTTCATTACCATGTTTTAGTCAGCTGGAAATTTGAATTAACTTTACAGTCGATGCATTTTAAAATTAATTCTTATTCCCAAAAATAAACTTTTTTATTTATGCAACACTAATCATAAAAAACTGAAACTGAAAAAAAAAATTGAGGACTCATTTAAAAGATGAATACTGATTTTCTTTGATTATTTAGGATTATGCATTCGTTAATAATCAATACATTATGCTAATTAAAATGTAACAAACAATATTTTATGAATCTATAAATTGTATTGAAATTAGTAGATTAAGTTTGACCTCTTCTGTTAAAACTATTATTTATTTATGCATTGAGTGTTAATGAAAATCATCTGACCTAAAAACATTCTTGAGACAGAATTTTAGAACATAAACGTAAACATCTGTTGTTCATTCACGAGTCCCTCGTAAAAAACAATTTTTTTCCTCGGCAGTATTGTGCGTTAAAATAATATTCTATGCTTATCACTTTTTTGAATTTATTAGGAAATACATAAACAACTTTATGATAAATAATAAACGTTTCAATAATTTATGAAATAAAGTAATATTTTAAAAGCATCTGTATCAAAATTGGAACTTTTTGATTATCTTAACAGTGAGGACATAGTATATGCATATAGAACTTTTGATTCATTAAAAGTGTTCACCTTTGAATAGAAACATACTAAACTCTGTTTCCTTTAAAAGAAAAATAATGATTTAAGGTCGATGGTTAAGGTTAAAATAACAAAACGAGGAAAGAAAAGTTATTCCTACTAGCGCCAGATCTTCATAAATACAGAAATTTCAGGATTGTTTTAAAGATTTAAAAAATTAAATATTACAACACATTTTTTATGTGAAAGATTAGAATTGTCTTAACAAAAAACGAGTGCCTCATTTTAAATGTGCAGGAAGTATCCATTTTAAGTTATTTTTGATGCCTAAAGGACGAAAAATGTCACAATACGTCATAATTTGAGACGCTTTTAGTGACCTGCAAATAAAAATTGTCTCATAATGAGACACTTGTTTTTTGATAATGTCAGTTATCCTAAAATGACCTTCTTTAAATTCTGATGCAAATAAACTCTTCTACAATGTAAATGTAAACTTTGAGAACATAAGAGATGCAAATTGGTAGTCATACAAATATCTTTTCTGTTTCATCTTGCAGGTTTTAGGAAGTGATACGGAGTATCACTTTGTACACAGAGCTTTGCCACACGCTAGACCCAAACGTTCTGTACCGCACACGAGAAAATTAAACGTCGACCCACTGGTAAGGATTCCCTTCGACAAAATCGGAGGTTCAAAAGGATATCAAAGGTTTTGAAACTTGGAAATAAATTCCGAAAATCTATCCGAGAATAATAAATTTCAAATCGTTTGCTAAAACATTTCAACTCGCTAAAACATTTTACTCGACAGACTAAGCTCAAGTTACACGTTCAACGACTATTTTCAAAGTGTTTTGAGCGTGTTCAAAAGAAAATGTTCAGCACGTTCAAAACACGTTCAAACGATGTTTAAAGAAGTCCATAAATAATCAAGCATTTATCACAAGTAAAATACGTTTTTACGTAGATCGCTTGACATGAATACATCTTTTTAATCCACGCAATTGTTTTCGCGCGTTTCAGATTCACACGGCGATCCAACAAAAGGGATTCAAACGGGTGAAACGAGGTTACAAAGCACTGACGGTTGATAGATTAGGACCCGCGTATCAAACGAACATCGCCGATTCCAACCACCGGGAACCAGCGGACCCATACTTCAAATACCAATGGTATCTGAAGAACACCGGGCAAAATGGGGGAAAGCCCAAGCTGGATCTCAACGTGGAAGCAGCATGGGCTCAGGGAGTCACGGGCAAAAATGTCACGACGGCTATTATGGATGATGGTTAGTACACAGTCATTTTATAATTAATGGAACTTCTTGTTTGGACGACACTGTGCTTTAAAATTTAATAATTAAATTTGCAATTCATAATACATTGAATTGGTATCCTTAATAATTTATATTCTTTTGTAAATTATTCTAATATTTAAACAATGAATAGCGTCATTTGAATCATAAATATGTGTTATATTTCAATGGCTGGGAAGAAAAACCCCCATTCTCAAACTGGCAATAAAAAACCCCCAATCCATATTCATTGCCAGTGTGAGAATGAGGGTTTTTCATTGCCAGTTTGGGAATGGGGGTTTTTC